>JARFJB010000472.1:5170000-5377500 GCA_036346205.1 Vesta saturnalis
AATTAATTGACACCCACTATTCTCAATCCCGCCTGTCCAACAACAAATGTAAAATATTTACGCAAAATATTTTCCTGCTTCATATTTCTTGAAGATTAATATCCAGATCCGATAGAAATTAGCTAAATTCCTTTGTTCACCTCCTGTGTATAGATCCACCGATGTTTACAGTTAATCTTGACAAATATTTATGAAGGAAAAATCCAGTATATTTAGCGCGTGAAGGTTCTCATTTTTTTGGGTAAGAGTTACGAGACGCTTAGTATAAACCACATAACTTAATTTAATGAGTCTCCTGTTTTATTCTAATGAAGATCTGTTGTTTGACACGTAGAGTGTCTCCGATCAACCAGAAGTATGTAAGTAAATCTTAGAACCGGTTCTGTAGATATTCCGGTAATCCGACATTTCGTCAAATTTACTTCTGATTCGATTTATTACTACTAAAATCTGATGATACCAAATAAATCGCTATGCGTACCCCATCATGCATTTTATAATAAAATGTCGCTTTCATATTATAAATAACACCCTTTATAAGCGCAACAAAATTCCATTTCTAGTTAACAACTCGTCTTCTACAAAACAGCAGGGCCCGCGGCGCGGGGGGCCCACATGCCGAGGTAGCCCGCAAGTCAAGGATAGTAGGAAATTGTTATAATTAATTTTAATAAATGTTAAACACTCGAGCCACTTTGAATTTTTGTGGTGCCGTACACTGCGTAAGTCGTCTCAAATTTAAATAAAATATCGAAACATTAAGCTGCGAGTAACCTCGTACGATGACTCGGTTTTTAATATTTCCACGTTGGCAATAATGCTGCTGGTCAGCCGCTCACCCCACCTCCACGAATTTATTCCGCCCCTCCCCAAAAATCACCGATAGTCGAGCCTGGCTGCCTGTCGTCACATGCGTCTGCAGTTGGAAGATGTTGCTTTAATGTACTGGCATAAAACGTTTTAGTACCGTTGACTTGGTTTTAAAGTTACTGTTTGCTACACAGTAGTACTGTAATGATTAGGCTGATTTATTACTTGCTTCTTTTATGTCATTCGCAAGTTTAGGCCATGAAGCCTTTCAAACCACGTTATGAACATTTAAGAGTGCTTAGAAGAGGAAGTTAAAAACCCAGCGAAAATAATCCGTTGCAACGCTTAAAAAAATAAACACATTTTTTTAATACCGGTATTTCTTTACCTTCGTCTTCAACTGATCCACTAAATCCGGGTCACCAAGATAAAAGTTGAAGTAACATCAGTTCTCTTAGTGAAAAAAGCAATAGTGATAATTGTGACGTAAGTCCGAGCAAGGAGGATTCACAAGAAAGGGCCGATGAAATAGACCTATCTTCAGAGATCGTGAGTAAACATGAAACCAAGGGTTTAGGAAGTTTCGCCGCGGCCGATTCGTCGTGCCCGGTTCGCCAACAGCCGTTTCGTCGCCAGAACAATTTTAATATTTGGAATAACATATACACCCATTACAAAGTTTTCTCTGTGCATAAGAAAAAAAAACAGCATGTCTATTGCTCCTTACATCAATTTTTAATCCTTTCAGAAAATATTTTTTAACGCTTATATTGTTCTTATAGAAAATTAATATGGTAACGTTTATTTTTTATATCACTACGTATTTACGTAGGCGATAAGGTACAACATCTTAAGTTTTCATTCATTAACCTAGGTTGATATCTTGTTTACCAAAAGATGTTAGAAAACGGATTTAATGTAGCTAATTTAAATTTAATTACCTAGACAACTAGGAATTTACATAGACCATAATGAATAATTGATTTGATTAGCAGATCCCACCTCCTCCTCAGAAACGGAAGAAATTTCGTTTGGCTGAAGAGAGAATTTTAAGAATTGTGGGGGATGTTAATAACAGAACAACTCTGGAGCCTTTGCGTTCTATACTCCACAATTAGCAATCCGGTCAACAAATTACATTATTATAAATTATTATTAATTTTATTAATAATAATTAAAAGTTTACTTCGAGTAGGATTTGAACCTACGACCTGTACTCTGCTAGAGTACCGCGCTATCGAAGTACAAGCCCCAATCGATGTAAATTTTGTCTTTATGTATGTAGAACTGATGTAAATTCCAAAATTTAATAAGATAATCAAATTACTTATATTAATAGAATGTGAGCCTGCAATATCGCAAGGATTCATACATACCAAAGCAACTTGACTAATCTTAAGTAATTATTATAAATTTACCGTTACCTACCTAGTTAGTGTCTATGTTATTCCAAATATTAAAATTGTTCTGGCGGCGAAACGGCAGCGGCGAAACGTCCCATGCTCTGAAACCAATCTTATTGTTGAAGAAGTTAATTGTAATAACCAGCCCGAGAAAATTACACAAAACAAATCTAATTATAGTTGATAACTATCCAACAGATTGTGCAAACTTTCCTAATGCTATAGAACTAGATGATGAGTGGTTTTGTTAGTCACCATAAAAAGACGCTGTTTACTGTGAAGCTTGCTGGTCGTTTGTTGAAAGAAAACATTTACAGTCAACATCATGGGTTGATAGTGTACGAGACTAGCAAGGTCTTTCAAAAAAAAATGTTGGCCGACCAAATAGTGGAAACTTTTTGGCCATAATTAATCTTTTGAGTAATTACAAGAAATAGTGACAAGCTGTACCCGTCCACAGGAAATTTCCTATAAATAACCTACTCCTATAAGTAATTCATTAAAAAGCAATTTCGTTTAATAAATACGTTCATAAGCCCATTTATTTTGTACTTGTCAAGGTAACTTACCCTTTATTATCAAATGAAAGTTGAATGCCTTTCTCTAATAATCATATTTATATATTTGTTTTGCAAGTAGCGCTTTCCTTTCAATGCTGTGCGTAATTCATTTTGCATGTACGTAAAAATATTATAAGTAAAACATTTAGAGAGTCACTGAATTACGTTTTTAGGTGGATGTTTTCCGTGCCGCGTTAAACTTAGACTTAACTATTGGTATCTCTGTTTGGTGCATATATATATATATATATATATATATATATATATATATATATATATATATATATATATATATATATATAGTAAATAAGTGAAAAACCTTAAGATATCAAATTAAATACGTCAAGTTTAAAAATATCGATTTCATTTTACCTAACATTGACCTAGAGAAATTTCTACAGAATACAAGCTGACATTCAAAGAAATATTTCTTTTAAATACTGCGAGAGAAACTTAAACCACTTTAAATAGTCCCGTTTGAATTGCTACCTGTCAGAGACGTATGTAGGGAGTTTTAAAAGTATGAAAATTAACGTATTTTGGCAGGATTTATTACATTATTGTGTTATTAGTAATAGCTAGTAATCACGTGTATATATATATATATATATATATATATATATATATATATATATATATATATATTTTTGTAGAGGAGTGTGCACTTATGTTTATTCTTTATTTTTATTTATGAATTGTAGTTGTTTATATTGTTTATTATTTTAGTTTATAAGTTGAAAGTAGCACTCTTAGAACTTTATATAAATAGATAATACATCTAACCATTCTGGTTTTTGTTTATCCGACAGTGATGACTATACCAGCGGACGGAATCGTCTTTGCCTTCTCTTGAGTTGGCTCTCCACGTTTTGTCCATTGCTTTGACAGCTCCTTTTAGTCGATTGTCAGCAGACGCGGCACCCATCTAACATTAAGCTTTCTCATGTCCAAATGTAGATGTAAGATGCAATGTACACGCTCGTATAAAATGCTTACTTTCTCCGTTATCTCTCTCAACTTCATTCGGCGATCCTTCATCACGATTTCACCGATTTTTTCAATTGTTTCTTCATCAGTAGCTGTTTTTGATCTGCCAGAACGTAGTGCACCCTCTATGCTTGTTCTACCGCGTTTAAATTCAGCAACGCAGTTTGCAACTGTTGCATACAAGGCGAAGACTCACTAACTCTGTTTTTATTTGTTTAGCATATAAGCCTTTATTCATGATTACGAAAATGCACACATTGTTTACTTGTATCGATAGTAACGGCATGTGTTTGTATCCACTCCGTTTGAAAATTTGACAACTGTTGTACGAACAATGGCGCTTTCAAAACAAGTTATCAGCACACGCGCATAACACATGATTCATTCTAGAAACGTTTCGATGTATTTTAGCTATTTTACAGTTTATTAATTCTCAAACCTTCTCTACTGAAGTAGACCTGCAGCCTGCTTCTATAAGCAAACACGTCCTGTAACAAGAGGAAGTGTCAGAGTTTGAGTCTCATACTTTTGCAAGAAAGATAAAATTTCGACCGAGCTAGTTGTATCTGTGGTAATACAATCGCTTAGAATTGGGAGGTAGTGAATTCGATCCCCGTTACCGTCTACCGTGTATGAGGTTTTTCAGGGGGTTTTCCTCATACACATACAGCGGTATGATCACTGCACATGATGTGCGGCTATTTAGGCGAATGCTGGGGTTGCAACTTCCCTCTCAGAACTGTAAGTCCATTCCTTCCGATCCTATCCTAACCGCACCCATCCTTAATCCCACCATGCATACATATGTAATGTATGTATGTTGGAAATCCATCGCTGTGGCTGAAGGCGCGTGGAAAGTTCCAGCGGCCTGCCCTCATCTTCGGGGAGGTAATGAAAGATGTTGCTTTCCGTTCCTTTTTAATTTGTTTCAATTGATTAATTTACACATTATCCTGTAATTGGAATACGCTAAAATTCGTGGAAAAAATGCACAGATTATGTTAATAAAATTTTTATTTTTTTTCAAAATATTCTCCTTGACGATCTATAAACTTGTGCATTCGGTAAAACCAATCTTCAAAACATTTTTGACACTCTAAGCGAGGTACCTCCAAAACCAGTACTTTATAAGCTTCAACGGCCCCTTCAGGTGATGAAAAACGCTTACCACGCATTTTATTTTTGTTTTTGGGAGACAGAACAGGCGAATATGGGCAATGAGTCATTAATTTGATATTTTGACTAATAAAAAATTCTGTAGTTTGTCGTGCTGTGTGCGCACTTGCATTGTCATGATGCAGGAAAGGGCCACGTATTTCACTCCATCCCCAAGGGGGAGGGCGGGCTGCTCGAGCTTTCCAAGCTCCTTCAGCCATAATCATGGATTCCTAGCATACATTACGTATGTATCCATGGTGGGATTAAGGATGGGTGTGGTCAGGATAGGATCGGAAAGAAGTTAGGGTTCTGAGGGGAAAACATTACCCCAGCATTCGCCTATGTAGCCGCACATGGTGTGCATATACGCAGTGACCATGCCGCTACATGTGTATGAGGAAAACCCCCTGAAAAAAACTCATACAAGATAGACGGTAGCGGGAATCGAACCCATTACCTCCCGAATGCTAAGCAGGTGGTGCCACCACTACGCTACTAGATCGGAGTTGTGATGCAAAATGATTCGCTTATTTATAGTGTTTTCTAATTTCACATATCGCTTGGGGGAGAAAAATTGAAGTATACCAATCACCAGTAACTGTTCTTCGATCTTCCAATGCAACAGTTGCAACATGACCGGTTTTTCCGAAAAAATAGGCAATCATTTTCTTTGAAACACTTCGCGAGCGCACCATTTTTGTTGGTTTAGGTTCACTTTGGAACACCCATACAGATATTTGCTGTTCAGTTTCAGGTTCATATTAATATATCCATGTTTCGTCACCTGTTACAATGTAACATATAGAATTCGAACGACCATGGTCAAATTTTTTAAGCATTTCCTTGCACCACCTGATACGTGCTTTTTTTGAGCTTTTGTCAGATTGTGAGGAATCCAACGACTACAAAGCTTTCTAACATTTAAATGTTGTTCCAAATTGGTATGTATTTGTTTCGCCGCAATGCCTACAGATGCCTGTAACTGTATTTCGCTGTATGTTGCATGTCAAACTGATAATACCATTTCACGCACAGCATCAATATTCATTGCGACAACCCTTGCGAAAATCGTAATCAAAACTAGATCTTCCACGTTTGAATTCTGTAAACCATTTGTAGGCCATGGTTTTGGACGGCGCTTCATCACCAAGCAACAACTTTAGTTTTTTCACACATTGCTGTGGCATTAAACCATATCGAAAGTCATAAAAATCATCACTCGAAAATCACGATTCGAAATATCCATTTTTTCACAAACTTACTACTTTTAAAATTCTACTGAAATGAAACTGCTCTGTTTACAATCAAACTGTCAATTATACTAATGGTATGAAATGTCAAATTGTACGATTATGACTATCGCAGAACTTAAACACTGCAAGGAGTTCTTGATTCCGCAAACTGTAGTAGTGATCCTTGTATTTGTTCTGTTGGGCAAAAAAGACTATTACTATTATTATGTAGCATTCTGTACTGTATTAGATATATACTATTACTAACTGTTATTATTATTACGTTGTCATCTAGATGCTTGAAAACAGTCCTCTTCATCTTTGGTGTTTTGGTCTTTTCTGACTGAGCAGAGATAACTGCTTTTCTTCTAGAAAAGGTCCAGTGTAGTACAACTGTTGATTTATTCCGATGAAACAGTCGTAGTAGCTTTAGATATTTCAAAGGCCTCAATCAACAGTGACTTAGAACGTGTCCTTGAATGGGGAAGGAATAATCTACTCACGTTCAACGCCGACAAAACGCAGTGTTATCTTGTGTCCGCCAAGAAAGACGGATCATTTCCTGCTGTAAATATGAATGGCTTAGAACTCAAGTTTTTAAACTACATTTTTGTGTTGGGGACGTCCGTATCATCGAACCTTTCATGAGTTGATCACCTTTTGCAGCCAGCAAAACAGCTGCCCGTAAACTGGGCTTTCCATACAGATCTAAACAGTACTTCACACCGCAACAACTCCTACTGTATAAGGCTCAAATTCGACCTCATCTGTAATACAATTCCCATCTCTGGGTCAATACTCCCCAATCCGCCCTTGTTATGGTAAACCTCATACAAAAAAGAGTTATAAGGCTTATAAATGACCCGTGTCTGACTTCAGACCTACCGTCTCTTGAGCAGAGAAGAATAGTTTCGGTTATTTCCTTGTTCTATCGCTAGTACCATGGCAAGTGTGTCTCCGAAATACACTCCTTAATACCTTCGCAGGCCATCTTCGCTAGGAACACTCGGTTTGCCCATTCACACCATAATTACGCACTCAAAATTCCATCGTGTCACACTAAACGTGCTCAATCTACATTTTTCCACACGACGACAAAATTGTGGAATGCACTACCCAGTTCCTGTTTTCCTCCAAACTTTGACTTAAGTCAATTTAAGCTAGCCATTCATAAACATTTCTCGGCAGACAAACAATATCCCTAAACCATCCCAGTGTTCCTGAGTGCTTTAGCACGTTAGGCAAATCTTAGCCTGTTTGGGAATACTATAAGTAAAAAAAAACACAAACAAAATCACACAAATCTATAATTGACTATATAATCTTAAGACGAAATACAAAATTAAATGCTGGATGTGCGAGTACTCAGGAGAATAAACTGTGGCGGTGATGACTACATGCTGAAGGTAAAAATGGTAATTCCTTGGCTAGATACAATAAAAAAGAAAGTTTACGAAGATGAAATAACAGAGGAGGTAGAATATCCACAATACCAGTCTGGAACATCCGAGTACTAAAAATCTCTACCAACAAAGACTAGATAAGAAACTAGTAGACACTGATACTAATAAGATAGCGCACGAATTTCTTGTTCATTTAAACCATAATGTAGTCGAGATAAGAACAGCAAATATTACGTTAGCTGCTTCTCTTCTTACACGGCAAATACACTTTTCAAAGCGATTGTAGCTGAATATTCGAAGTTAGGTTCACTGGATTCGAGATGTATCTTGATGTGGCGTGCTAGAGTTGATTTACTAATCTTATGTAGCGCTGTTGCATCTCTATTATTATTAAAGACAGTATTTATGGCTAGTTAAAAATTGGAAATATTAACGACTTTCCTTTTATTGCCTGTTTTACTTCGAACTAAGATTCCTGCAGATTTCTGCCCTAACGTACATGTTACGCATCTGGACTGATTTTTGTCAATATCTATTTATTAGGTTAAAAAAATGCAAGTTCTGTATACTACCAGAAGAATAAGAAGACGCTAAACTATAATCTTACATAATTCAATTTTCCAAAAGCTCCTCTTCTCATCCGTAACAAACACAGTTAAAAGCCGAAATAAGTTAAATCTGCACTTGACACACAGAATATTCACACACAGATTATATGTCTTTGTCGTTCTAACACGCGGCATTTAAGCCAGAAAGTTGTAATTACCCAACTTTTGTCACCGCGGGCGGTGAATTAAAAAAGACTCTGTGCGTTACGGGAATTGTAATTGAGTTATACATGCAACAAAACGAGGTAGGACTAGGTACGTCATGTTAGAGCGCAACGAAAATAATTTCACTTAAGAGGGTTCAGCAGTGACACTCAAACAGGTATACGCGTTGTCGTCGATGGCTTCTTTTCGAAAGAAACTACTATTAACCCCAAGGATCAGTGATAGTTTCCACACTTTTCCTGCTGTACATAAATAACCTCATTTCCTCAACAACTAACCCGATCCATTGCTTTGCGGATGACATCAATCTACATTGTAGTTCTCCTCAGTTTTCCCACAATAGATCTAGCCAGGACGTTAATGTGAAAATAGAAGCCTCAATCAACAGTGACTTAGAACGTGTCCTTGAATGGGGAAGGAATAATCTACTCACGTTCAACGCCGACAAAGTGCAGTGTTATCTTGTGTCCGTCAAGAAAGAGCGGATCATTTCCTGCTGTAAATATGAATGGCTTAGAACTATATTTTTGTGCTAGGGACGTCCGTATCATCGAACCTTTCATGGGTTGACCACATTTTGTCAGCCAGCAAAACAGCTGCCCGTAAACTGGGCTTCCTATACAGATTTTATATTTTCTATTCACATTCATATTCACACAACAACCCTTTTACTGTATAAGGCTCAAATTCGACCTCATCTGAAATATAATTCCCATCTCTAGGCCAGTGCTCCCCAATACGCTTGATACGGTAAATCGCATCCAAAAAAGAGCTATCAGGCTTATAAATGACCCGTCTCTGACTTCTGACCTACAGCCTCTTGAGCATAGAATAGTTTCAGTTCTTTCCTTGTTCTATCGCTATTACCATGGCAAGTGTGCCTCCGAAATACACTCCTTAATACCTTCACAGACCATCTTCGCTAGGAACACCCGGTTTGTCCATTCACAGCATAATTACGCGCTCAAAATTCCATTTTGTCAAACTAAATGGGCGCAATCTACATTTTTCCACACCGCGACCAAATTGTGGAATGCACTACCCAATTCCAGTTTTCCTCCAAACTTTGACTTAAGCAAATTTAAGGTAGCCATTCATAAACATGTCTTGGCAGCCCAACAATATCCCTAAACCCTCCCAATGTTCCTGAGTGCTTTAGCATGTTAGGCAAATCTTACTTAGCCTGTTCAGGAATACTAAAAGTAAAAAAAATATTGTTTATTTTCTCACAGCCCATTTGTACAAGGTCCAAAGGTGAACCCTACATTAATAGTCCTAATAAGGTAAATTTAATAAGTTAAATTTTAATTATATTATTTTGTTAACGCTGCAGCTTTTGAATATTTAGTACGAATATAACTGTATCTCACAAATAAAACTCCTTTATTATTGACATGACTTAGATGTTTTTCAATTTCAAGTAATCGAGAAGGATTGCTACAAATAACAAAGTATTAACTGTACAAGTCACTGTAAAAAGAATAACTTACCTCTCCTCAATGACCACATGTGTAACAGTCTCATTCAATATTTTGCTCACGGAACCACCCAAAAATTTGAACATCAATTCTTCCAGACAAAAATCCAATTTTTCATTATAAACCTTATAATCCGTGTTAATAGAATAAAAATAAGCTACTGATTTTTGAAATAGATTTAAAGTATTTTGACAACCTATTTCTTCTTCTAAATTTTTTATTTCAGTTGCGGTAAGATGGACGTAATCTCTCTAAAGTGATAATAATTAACTATAACAGTGAATATAAGTACAGCGTCATTTACACTTCTCTTAACTGATTCTATAATATTTGCAACATCATCTTTTCTAACGTTTTTAACATAAGAATCCCCATACTTATCATATTCACCTAAAAATCTATTTTGGGTTTTTGGACAAGTGTAAAGCAAATCGAACGGGGTGTATAAAGTAAATACTCCAGTAGATATAATGTGTTGTAACCATTGTAATTTCACCACATCACATTGTGCACTTTGTTCTTTACAAGTATCGACTCGTGGATGATTATCTCCAACTAAAAGGCACAAGGTGCTGTCTCCTACAAGAAGGTTTTGTGTATAAAATATGATGACACGAACTGACTTACTTTCGACTAAAACCACACTTCCTCCATTTTCACGGATGGAAATTTCAACATCATCCTTTTTCCACTCATCATAACCTGTTAACACACAAAATTCATACCCTGACAACAATTCGGACTTTTTTTCAACGGGCTGAATTTCAGTAGGAACATATCTCCTCCGAATTTTTTTCTCTTTCTCGATAACTTCAAGGTCACTTAGCTCGATATGTCTTTTACTTAATTTCTGAACCGTTTTTGAACCACACATTTCTTGCAATTCAGCTAAGGTTAAACATTCATAAATGGGTTTATCCAATCGAACTTTTAAAATACGGGGAAACCTTAATGTATAGTTTGTTTTAAAATCGGAAGATCTTACTAACTCCGATGCTCTAACCTAATCAAAACACGTTAAGAAAAAGGACAACGTTAACGCACATTTACCGTAAATGCACAAGATTCATTTGGAGGTATCCACATATCTGGTTTTTCTTTACCCCAATATACTCCAACATCTTCCGGATTTCCTTCATTTACCTTCTTCCAATGTGAACTTAACTTATCATCAACAATTTTCATTTCTTCATCACTCAAACCGGATGCTATTTTAGCAAATGAAAAATACTTAACATCACCTAAAACATAAACGTAAAATACGCATTTTGCTAAGAGTATGCTTCACATTTTTTTCTGTCTTCTCTAACTAAAACGCCAATTAAGAAACTTGCAATACGACTACGACGTCTACCTTCTCCATAATAACCACCAATAACAACTACATCTAAGTCTGACATCACATTCTCAAAATACTAAAACAGAAAGTATAGAAGGAAACGTTCCGGTTTACTTATAATCAGTGTACCCACGTGAAGTTAACTTATCATGTTGGTCAGGCATAGTTTAGGGAGGATAATTTCATGGGGCAGCACCACACGGTACACCTGTCTCAAATAGAGCAGTCGAAAATGAAGGCGCCACCTAGACTACCAAATAACGCTTTAACAAGAGAGACAAGAAGCCTAGTTTGTTCAGAAAAACTACGTTTCCAAAACAAAACGTGGCTAAACCTAAATATAAAAAAACAATTTTAAATGCGTAGGCCATGCGATTTTTTTTGGAGGACGCCACCTAAACTGCCAAACAACGAGTTAAAAAGAGGGATAAGAAGCCTAGTTCGTACATAAAAACTGAACTACTACGTTTCCAAGACAAAATACAGCTAAATATCTACAAAAAGTTATTTTAGATGCAAAAACCATGCGCGAATGTGAGCGATTTTTTTCGGCGGCGCCACCTAGACTACCAAATAACGCTTTAACAAGAGGAACAACAAGCCTAGTTTGTTCAGAAAAACTGAACTGCTACGTTTCCAAAATATGCTACGTTTCCAAAATAAAATACAGCTAAATATCACAAAAAAAACCTATTATAAATGCGAAGGCTATGCGCGCATGTTAGTGATTTTTTTCGAAGGGCGCCACCTAGACTACCAAATTACCCTTTAACAAGAGGGATAACAAGCCTACTTCTTTCGGAAACTACGTTTCCAAAACAAAATACAGCTAAATATAAACAAGATAAAATGAATAAGATTTTTCACCTCTAGTGTATATCACCCTCATTAAAATAACCCAAATTTAATTTCTAACTCGCTAAATTTCTTCAGAACACCATTATAATACCGGATCCACACTACAATCTCCATCACTGGTTACTTATTTGGAATCGGCCCTATTTCCACAACGTTTATTAAATTCTTACTGGATTATTGAAAGTTTGCAAATTTTTCGTTTTTTCCGTATTTTATAATGTGTGTTTTAATAATAAATAAATAGATGTAAATGGTATAATAAGTGTTTTAAATAATGTAATTTAATAAATAGGTATGTGTTCTCCAGCACAAATCGTTAAACTAACTAGAGATACAAACCATTCACCAAAAATAATGCCTTTGTCTCAGTCGGTAGTTTAAAGTAGGCCGATTCAATCTTTTGATTTGCTTAATTACCACAAATTTATGCTTAGCTATTTCCACTGAACATCAATATAATAACTGCAATGTAACAATAATAAAAATGATCTCGGACGCCAAGTTATTTTTTTTATTATGCTCGGAATAACTAAACCGAGGATAGAAAAAAAAATTCACCACAAATGTCAAATTAAAAAAATATACAAACTATATTTATTAAATATTTAAATTTAGAATTATATAAAATATATCTTAAAACTAGTTGTAATAACCTTAAATTACTAAATTATTGATATAAATACCTGTTCGAAACTTTTGTACACAAACTTTTTAATATTGTGCAATATCTCGTAATAACAATGCTGTACATTGTAAACCATACCAAAGATGAATTTTACTTCTTATAAATTTATCTTCAAGAAATTTGAATTCCAATGTTTATTGCATTCTCTCGAAAGTTCAAATACAAAATGTAATCAAAATTTAGATCTGCATTGAATGCAAAATTGCAATCATAAAATGAAAGCGCACGTAAAAATAGAATTAAATGTGCAATTAAAAGTACTAAAAGTAAAAGTAAAAAAGAAGTGCCTGCAAAAAGCAAATGTTTTAGATTTTAATATTTACGAGTTAAATATATCTTACCATTAAATCAATAGCACTTTTCACAAAATTTAGGTGGAAACCGAAAAATGGCTTCCTGCATCACACAGCGTACCACAAGAAATGAAAAAAAAGGGCGCTTAGGATGTCAGATTATGACGCGTTGCGCGAAAATATGAGCAGAAAAAAAATAATTTAAAGAAGTGGGAGTATAAACCCTTAAGAAGATATGCACTTAAGTTACACCAAAATGCAAATTAAGTTGCCTACCACATACTTATAAATCATTAATAACTCTTTTCTCTTATATTTTACAACTAACTGAACGAAGAACGTAAAAGATTCGTTACAATTTAAAAATGTGAAGCTAACATAAATTTAATTATAGACACACAGCAGGCTTCCAAAATTGAGTCTTTGTTAAACTATCTGCACTAAGGCAACAGAAGTCACGAATAACGATAGCAAGAAAAATCCACAATGTTCGAAACAGACACACACACACACACACACACACACCTAAAACATACAAAATTGTGATCTCTAAAACTCATATATCCTCTACCACAATTTGTACATTAGCTTGTCTTCCAACGTTCACAACCACCGTGTATGCCAAAAATTAAAGCAATAATACAGGAGTAGTTTTTCCATTTTCGCAAGTGCGCTTATTGGTGTACCGAGAGTTGCCTATTAAAAACAGTGAACAAACTGCGTTCATTTTAATGAGAGTAGCGCAGCAAGGAACAAATTGACCTTTCCGAAGGATCATCGACGGTGGAATTTTTTGTAATATTTCAACTACTGAGGTTAAACCTTTTGGAGTAACGTTATCCACTTTTAACATGTTCTAGATTTTAGAACATTCTAGCATAAAGGTGGTTGTTTTTTCGACTAACATAGAAATTAAGTTAATGGATTGAAGCTACTCCTATTCCCAAGCATGCTTAAGAATATACACGGTTAAAACTAAAAAATGTTTACATTTACACCACGCATATTGGTGATTTGTATACTCTTTGATGGATATTTTAACAACACTGGTTCAATAGACATGATTTTTACAGAAACCTTTTGGTATCTTATTTTATGAAGATATAATCCTAAGTTGATTGATATAAGGCAGGTTCTTGAGATAAGTTCAGAGAACTTAAACATCCAATTTCAAATTTACATTTTAACAAATAACAAATAACCTTTTTTTTAATATTGGGACCTGAACAGGCTAAATTTAGCTTATCGTGCTAAAGCAATCAGGAGCAATTATGAGGATGGATAGAGGGACATTGAATTGCCAAGAGATGCCTATGAACTAAGGAGATCATTCCAGGGTTTAGAAGCCGTGTAGAAGAATGTGGACTGCGCCCGTTTGGTACAAGCGGAGATTTGTACTACATACTGATAATGTTAATGAGCGAACCGAGTATTCCTAGCAAAGGTAGCCCGAGATGATATCACAGAACATAATTCAGCAGCGCAATAGCCATTGTAATACCGATAATACAAAGAAAGAACTGAAACGATTCCTGTATGCTCAAGGGACTGTATGTCAGAAGTTAGGACAGGTAATTTATAAGACTAATCGCCCTCTTTTCACTTAAGATCTGAGCCATTCATACTTACAACAGGGAATGATCTATCTTTTTTGGCGGACATAAGGCAACACTGAGTTTTATTACCATTAAATTTAACTAGATTATAGCTGCTCCATTCGAGAACACATTGAATGTCTTTGTTGATTGAATTTGCCATTTCAGCTTTAATCTCTTGAGACATAGAAGGTAGATTACCATTATAAGTAGACTGCGATGAGCTACAATGAAGAGTGCTGTCGTCAACAAAGCAAGGGATCGGATTAGTTGTTGAAGAAATAAGGTCATTTATGTATAGCAGGAAAAGTGAAGGCGCTATAACTCATCCCTGTGGCACACCCGCATTAATGCTAACTTCTTTTGAAAAACAGCCATCAACTATCACACATTGTCGTCGTCTTTTATCAAGGAAACTAGAAACCTAGTTGATGAGCCTATCATTCAACCCAAACGAGATGAGTTTGGCAAGTAAACACTTGTGCCAAACTTGGTCAAATGTCTTTGAGATATCTAAAGCGACTACTACTGTTTCACCGGATTGTTCTAATGTATTATTCAAAACTTGGGTTACATATGAAAGATCACATGTTGAGCGATTCTGCCTAAACCCATAGCTAAGGAGTTTCAAGGAACGAGAGCAGTTGCTGATTGGTGGCTTTTTCCATGATTTTAGACAAAATGGAAGTGATGGCAATTGGTCGGTAGTTCGAGGGATCGGTCTTGTCGCCTTTTTTGGGAATAGGTTGAACATTTGCTAACTTCCATGATGAAGGAAATTCCCCAGAGGACATAGAGATCGCATAGAGCTTAGATAGGACTGGTACTAGTTCGGGGGAACATTTATTCAAGACAATAGCTGGGATACCGTATGGGTCAGTCGCCTGATTGAGATCAAGATAATCGATTCTAGGAGCTTGTACCGAAAATGAATCGGTTTCACAGCGTATGAAGAAGAGTTGACTATGGGCACATCTTTTCCAGAGTCATTGATACACGAGTTTGCTGCAAATTAATCCACAAAAACACTAGCTTTCTCTACAGAATCAGCAACTACAAATCCGTCAAAAGATGTCAGGGAGGGAAAGGAAGATGTACCAAAGTTTTTACTAATTGCTTTAGCTAAAGACCAAAATTTACGACGAAAGAAGATGTAGTTTGTTCATTGCATTTTCGTTGTTCAAACAATTTTTTTGCTGTAGTGATGACACTTTTGCAGATATTTCTAGCACCAAAGTATTCTGCATGACTCTCGACCGTTTTATTAGATTTCCATTTAATATAAGATTTATTTTTCAAAGATATTGCATCAGCACAAGCCTTAGTGAACCACGGTTGGGAACGTGAATGACCTATACGATTCTGTTTTTTTTTGGGACTGTATAACTCCATGCCCATGAGGATGACTTCAGATACTGAAAGAGCAATGTCCGAAGAAGAGGACGACTTAAAACAATATTCACGCCACGGAAAGGTTACAAAGAAGTCTCGTAAATCACTCCATCTAGCTGACTTAAGAGTTCAGAGTAGTGTTCGAGGGTGCAGTGTTTGATTAAACCAGAGACGTTCTATGATAGGGGTAAATTTTCAAGTTAAGAATGCTGTATCTTTCAATTCTAAAAAGTGCTCTTATCATGTAATTTACGTACTATTACCCGACAATATGCTGCGCCTATATTTATTTTACCAGATTGCGACTATCCCTCGGAAGACGATTTTTATAAATGCTGAAAATTTCTATAGGGTGATTAAAAATGTACGCCAGTTTTAATATCTCAAAAAAGGAACTGTATTTAAAAAAAACACATGTACATATACAAGGGATATAAGTCGGTTAATCAAACCTTCCCAATTCAGGACATCATCGGACATATGGCCCCCACCACTAAGGAATTGTTGATTACTGCTTCATAAGCTTGCATTTCTATTTCGCCAATTCGTCAATTTTTTTCCTTTAACTCACGGATGTTTCGGGGTGTATTGGTGTAAACCTATGATTTGACATAACCACAAAGAAAAAAAATCACACAGGGTGTGACACGACCTGCTGAGTGTCCATTGCATCGAAATGAGGTCACAAAAACCTTGTCGTACGGTATCGGTCTCCATTGAACTGTCACAGCGTGTCCTGTCTCATCTTAAAAAAGAATAAGAGCCGATAACACACACGCCCAAAATCTACACCACACCGCCAATCGATGCGAATGCATTTCGCCTTCATAATCCGAATGAAATCAGTACCTTAGGTATCTCAGACCCATTCTCCAAACTCCTCCCGTAGTTAACTAATCTGTCAGTAAGAGTCAAAATATCCACACACTATTTTTGCTAACTAAATCTTAACAGTTAGACAACCCGTCGTAACACTCGCGCAGTTTGCAGATAACACTACCTTCTGGACAGTGCATCACAACAGCGCAATGGTCTTCCGTATCATTTCAAAACACCTTCAGAACTTCTCTAACTGAACAAAACAGTGGAATATCGATCAACCCTACAATAACATAATAAATCATCTTCCCACATCCCCACTTTCGCGAAAACCAATTCTCCAGCAAACTTTCTGGCCATCCTCCGAAATTGCGGTCCCCAAACATAACATAACGTTATAATTACAAGACTAACATACACCTTTATAGATTTCAGATCACTATGGCCACCCGTAACAGACAGAAACTTTGCACACCGTAGCATTTTCGGCGACACTACCCCTTTCAGAGAATCCTTACCATACATTACAAATACCCTTCACAAACATATCGCTACACCAACAATAGAAGAATGATCAAGGCTAAAGAGGAATGAGACCTGTAGGTAGCGAACCGAAAAAATTGTATTATTGTAACAGGAAATCGCAATTGTCACCGCAAAAGAAAAGGTAATTAAAGGGTGTTAATATCTTGTCAAAAAGTCGTAATTTGATGTTTTACGGGGTGTTTTACTTTTTGTATTTTATGTAACTAAGATTAAAATACATATTTCAAAAGGAAAGGAAAACAGATGTTAGGCTGTTCTTCCATGCGGCTCGAAATGAGTTATTCGAACAGACCTTGCCGAATTACGTAGAGCGAAATTGAGTAATATGGCACCAATGGGTAATTAATGACACTAGGACTTGAGCATACTGCGAAATCTCTGTTTCTTACTTTGAAATCCGAGACATGTAGGGCTTGCTACGGGCGAATGAACATTTTAAAAATCAATACTTCTTTTAATGGAAACAATGAAGAGGCGTAATATTTCTTATTTTTTTATTTAACAACTTTTGTAAACAGGGGTGGATTTGGGAGAAAACACGGTCACTATTGTTTTGGTAAAGATCATAATTGTAAACCACTGCGGTCATAAATATATTATTGCTTCCGTTTTAGTAAGAAACTAAAAACGCGATGTGTCTTTTTTATTGGTTTGAATGTAAGTTTTTCACAGCAATAAAGTTGTCCCGTAAGTAAGCTTATATCGATAAATAATCACTCGTTTTGAGTTTAATCCGCAAAGTGTTCATGTAAACAAACATATCGATAAATAATCATTCCGTTCTGGTTTTAATACGCGAAATGGGCGTGTAAACAACGCACATCTGTAAACAATCGCCGTCTTGATTTTAAACCGCGTACCTTAAGCCATTAAGTGTTGTAATTAAGTTATTCATCAAAGGATTATATTCAAGCGTAAGTAGGTATTTAAATGTAGACTAAAGCTCGCAAAAAGCATCAATAAGCTGGTATGACCTATGGAAAATTGCCCATTGCCTTACCAAAAGTTACTATTTAATTATCACAGGATATTAAAATCGCACAGTTGTTTCTTGATAACATAGGGTGGTAATGAAGTAATAACTTAATGCAATACACCATCTCACAAGCACGCTTATTAAGTTGAAATCTGTTGAAATAACTGTACCGTGTTCCCACCATCGCGGGTATGATTTGATACTACTGGTTGTTTACTAACATTTTCGCCCGCGTAGAGGACTTTATCCATGGACAAACGTGACATGATAAACATCAGTTTAATTATTTTTAACGATATCGTGGTTTACCAAACGTGTCCATGTCATTGATAAAACCTCGATCTCATCTTTACGCAGATTTCGCAATTAGAAATGGTTACCACGGTTTTACATGTCAAAACTAACCCGTTCTTATTGGTATTAAATGTAAAGCGATGTATATATGAACGTGTAAGCTAAGAAAAGGGGGTGCGGTGGTTACTCGCGCAGTCTATTAAAACTTTCACATCATTGCTTGTGGTTATTAATCACTTTGTTAACGTAACTATTTTATTTCTACCCTACTCAAGGTTTTGTTTTAATATATTTTCAAGTGTATTTGATTCCAACCGCTTATTTAGAATTGTCTATGAACTGATTTCTTTATGTCATTTATTGTAATTGTACAAATGTATTTTTGAGATTAGGCAGAAGGCTGCTCTTATTCACGACACAATTGTGTCGTGAATTATTATTCTTTACTGTCAACTGTCGGCATGATTGGTTGTATAACGGCCACATCTTCGATGTCATAATTTTAATTTTGATTTATTTATGCCACAATTATGCGTTTGTTTTTTATTGTGTTTGTGTAATTAAACTGCTTTCCATTTGCCCGTTACTTGCTTTAATAATTTTGTACGCACTTTAACCTGATTTAATGGTATTTTATGTTTGCATATTGAACCTTTCCTTTTCTATATCCCATAACGCCCTCTCGTCCAAAGTAACTCTAATCTTAGTAGCATCTTTAACCGCCGTATCGAATCTAAAGTTGAGACCTCCACTAAGAACACTTGGTGCAACAATCTGGAATGCCGTTAAGGTTAATAATCGATTCAAAACCCTGGAGTTGAGAAGACCGTGTTATTAGTCAAATACGGTAAATATATTTTTCGGTTAATAAATTATTTTCATGCGAGTTTAATTTGTGAACAGTCAGAGTCAACTACAGGCGTCATTTTTCAATCGGATATTACCTTTACAGAGTGTATACATTTATATATTCAATAAATCAAAATAATGATTGCTGTTTAATATCAGCACGAATGCAATTAGTAAGAGATCGAACATAAATGTACAAATTCGTAAAGCTTTACGATAATAAAACTAATTGTTAATACGAATCTTAAAACTAAACACACGTACACACACTACACACACACCACACACACACACACACACACACACACACACATACGCGCCCACGCTCGTACTCACAGACACACAGAATAATATAACCCATCCTTACGTAGAATTATTTCAAAAAGAAAATTTAGATTGAACCTGAATGAGTTCAATGCAATAACTCAAATTTATAACCTATGTCAACATGTAGGTTGACACACATTTAAGTTTGTTGACCTTTACACTGCCAAAACAAGAAAATAACTTAGTTTGTGTTTTCTGTTGAGTTAACTCTATATTTAACTTTACTTTCACATTTTCGTGTAATTGTCCACTTAAAAACGCAATTTGCAAAAAAATGATATCAACTTAAAATTTTGTCTCACAACTGTTTAAAATTCTGCAGAATGTTTACGATTAAATTAAAGATTAAACGTAAAGGTAAACAGTATTATTTGTTCACCATAATAATGGAACGGGAAAACGAAGGTTTGACTTTTTTATTGTGTTTATACATAATTAAACTGCTTTTCATTTTGCCGTCACTTGATTTTATAAGTTAGTATGCTTTTTAACCTGATTTAATGATGCATTTGCATATTGATCCTTTTCTTTTCTTTGTTCTTTGATTTATTAATGTACTTGTAAATTGTTTAATGATTAATAAACTGGGTTCTTGATGATTCCTTCCAAGTTTACAAATTTACAAGTTGAATCAGCATTGGACAAGGCGTGTTAATTTTGATTTGAATAATTTCATTGTTTACCTGTCCCACTTAACCTCATCCCTTCCTATCTCATTCAATTACCGCAGCTTAGCTTACCCGTAGACGGCTAATTTTTTATATAAGATTTGAGTTTTGTCAGTAATCCAATATGCGTGCAAGCAAATAATTTAACCCACTAACCTCCAATGTCCCTTTTTTGGGACGCATATTTAAATTTTTTTTCTTAAAGTTCGCAACTTCTAATTGAAATGTAATCGTTCTAAGGCATTATCTGAATCAGGCGTTCTATGAAAATAATGACAGTAAACCTTATTATTGCTTCTGTCATCCTAATATTCAATTCAGTACCAGTTACCTCTCATGACAACGTGCACATGCCGCTTGATATTGTCGCAGAGTTTTAAAAAAACCTTTCAAATTATACAATTTTTATAACAACCTGTTAAGTGGGATTCGTTTTATACCTTTTTCAAGAAATTTTTTGTTGAACGACTATCAGGTAAGTTTTTTCATACCACAAACTTCACGTCCTATTTTATTTATTTATGTGGAGATTGTGTTTAATTCTCTAACAAGAATTAAAACGACACTTTTATTTCAATGACAATAGCAAAATAAATCGAAATACATTTTTATAGTTTGAAATATTTTGATATTCTTCAAGCTAATTTTATAAAATTTGACACATTCCACAGCAAGTTATCTATAGATGAGATGATAGTTCGTTACTATGGACGACATCCCGCCAAAATGTATATTCATGGGAAGCCCATAAAGTTTGGCTACAAAATTTGGTGCTTATACAGTTCAAATGGATATCTTTACAAATTTGATCCTTACAGCGGCAAATCGGACAAACCAAATGAAGATACGCTAGGTTCCAGGGTAGTGAAAAATTCAGTGGCGAAACTACAAAATTTTTCTGGGGGCAGGCCCCACGGGCTCTTTTTGGGGAGGGGTGCGTATAAAAATTTTGTTGGGGCGTACACACCACTTTTTTATATATGCATGCGCATGAAAACTACGTCAATGTTGTTTTCACTCTCAATTTTAAACAGTTTTGGTTTTCATCATCATGGTTTGTCATATACCTACTTTAAGTAAAATACTTTCTTGTTTTCACATTTTATTTAGGAAATATAACATATAAGTATGAATAAAAAAAACTTCAAACTAATTTTAGTTTTCTATCTGTTTTATAAAACAGAGAGAACTTGTTCAGCCGACAATTTCTGCTTAACTAAAGCATTTTCGATACAGAGAAGTGATAAATTTGAAAATCTATCTTGTACCATTGTGGTTCTCAGCCATGTTTTTATCCGCCTCATAGCGGAGAAACTTCTTTCGCAACCAGCTGAACTGATTGGAAGGCCTACAGCAATTTGTAGTAATTTGTAAAGATTTGGACTCAGATCCCCCTTCACTTGAACTTGTAGATTTTCCAACGTGATTTCAAGATTTTTATTTTTGAATAAATTTCGTATCACTAAAACTTCAGCTTGAAGTGTTGAGATTTCGATATTGAAGGCCCTCTGATAATTGGCGATGAACTCAAATGCTTGATCCAAATCTAGCTTCATAAAGGAATCAATCGATCTTGCAAGGGGAAGATTTTCAAATCATATTGCCAATCACGTTGTCCATGACTTGGTAGTAAATGTTGACTTTCCAGTATTCGGGAGCTGTAGTTCCTGCAGGTATATCGATCAGAGATGATTTACCCAGGGTTGAGTCAGATAGATATTCATTAAGCCTTTGTGGTTGCTTCCTTTTTTTTGAAATCCTTAAAGGCTCCAAACAAATGTCTTGTTCTCCTGAGAATTTTTTTATTTCACTCCACAGGTCCTCAAATTTGTTCCTCTTCTCTTCAAAGCTACTTATAGATATCTATGATATCACTAGCGTGACCTAGTGTGGCATCTTTTCTCTGAAAATATTTACTCAGTACATTTGCGATCATTAACACTGAATGGAAGACGAACAAACAAACGATAAATTGTGGCTTTATCATTAATGCCTGTATTCCAAGTGCTTCTACAGAATTTTGTCTCGCCCTTGTTCAATTTCCTCATCCAGAGCATTTCGAATTGCTTGGAAATTTTTCAAAAGGGATTTGCAATTTTCATATCGACAACTCCACCTGGTACTGCTAAGACTTCCCATTTCGCCCCCCGACTTTATACCTAGAGCATCACGGGCGTTTATGAGATGAGAGTGATGACCGGGTTGAGAAATAGTGGACGTATATTGCCTCCAGAGTGTTGAAAAATGCAGCTGCAGTAGACACCTTAGCACAACTGTCGACAATTACCAAGTTCATCCTGTGTGCCAAGCAATGAAAGTAAATGGCTTGTGGATGATCCTCCCTTATTTTGGACTTGCAGTCCTTGGTGTTTCCCAGACATAACACTGGCTCCATCATAAGATTGGCCAATTAATATGGCGTTATTCAACAAACTGCATTTACTTAGATACTTTTTTTAAACTCTCGGCATCTCTAGAAGAAGAACAATCTACGAAACCAAGAAAACGTTCCTCAACTTCCAAGCCTACGGTATATCTGATTGCCACGGACAATTGTTCTTGTTTGTAGCACCTAGCTTCATCAACCATTATCGAAAAAAAAACACATTGCCGCACTTCTTCTACAATCTGTTCAATAACAAGTTGAGATGCGATGCTTATTATTTCATTTTGTATTTTGGAACTGCAATAACTGATATGTCTGTCTAGATGCATCGAAAAATTCGTGTCATGTTTTGCCATAAGTTCACCCAACTCCAGAAAATTTCCTCGGTTAGTAGATGTTGCGTCTTCTCGGTGTCCTCGGAGTGGCAGCCCTTGACGTGTCAAGTATAAAATCATGTCGATTAATTTAATCATATAACCTCGGTTCTGTATCATTTCTTCATGTTGTATGGTTAGCTTCTTATGAACATCTCCGGCCTTCAAGGAATGCTTGTAGCCTACAAACCTTTGCATACAGTCACTGTGAGCCAAAGAGGTGTCATGTCTTTTCAGCGACTCACTCAGTTTCCTCCAATTACTGAACCCATTAATCGAAAACTTTTCATTTTGATCTCGAATATTTGCAGAATGCCGAAAATGTCTGCAGACAAAGCAGAACGCTTTATCTAACTTCACACTATATTCAAGCCACTGATAAGTATCAAAGAATTGAGACGAAAACGATCTCCATCTATCTCCAAATGAACTTTTTGGAAAAACAACCCTTGGGCCCCTTGGCTGCGAAGGATCACTATCAAGAGTTCCCAGATCTTGATCTTCTGGATCATTTCGTCCTCTTTGATTTGTTTCTGCAGATGTAAAAACATCGGATGTTTTGCTACCTTGCCCTTCTTCAGCGGCTTTATTTACTTTATGCTTTATGCCTCCACCAACATTTTCTATATTTGAAGTTGAAGATTGTGTTAAATCACAAGCTATCTCAATATTTGTTGTTGAGTCACATACTGGAGTAGACGTTTGCCTTGTCTCAGTCTCATCTTTGTCGGGTTGAGTTGTGGCAGATTTGAAAAACGATCGTATGTCTTTGAATTTCTTCATGTTCAAACCGCCCACAATCTGCAATCTGCAACGCAAATAAAAACAAATTTATAAACACCGAAGCTAACCGCTCGGACACTGATGGGGAAACAAGTAAAAGGCGTGAAAGAAAGTACAAATCAAAATCCCTTTGCAGTTTTAACTTTAAACTATTATTATTATTATTAGCTGAAACTTGTGATGCAATCTTTCCTTTTTTTTTCACCCATCAAAATTTTAACATCTTATAATACTCTAAAACAAACATACAAATAAGTAAAATTACCTTAGTCCTTAGTTGATTGTGGCAGTTGGCCTTGGCAGTGGCTATTTGTTTGCTTTGATGTTTTATTTCACACAGCATTGTGCTGTCAGCACAGAAGATTCAGAACATGGAACACCGAACACAGGTTATATTGGCACTTGGCTCATAATAATAATAATAATAATAATATTACATAAAACATTAAACATAACTATAACAAGTACTAACCCCATGAATTCATCGTGCGTTGCAGCGTTGCTTATATAGGTACCGATGACGCAAGCAATCCTTCTCGAATCTTCTAGAAGTTCGATGACTAATAATTTACGTAAGCTGCGGTCTGCGTCTGCCGAGGCATCGTAATTATGATTCATACATCTAGATTGTTCGGAGTAATGAGTCACCATTTCCGGTATGTTACACTATTTTTAAGTTTCAAGTCTCGCTTCCTTTATAAAAAGTTATCTTTTAGAATGTTAATGTAAACTGTATGTAAACTAATCTAATCTACTAATCTTTGCGGCGTCTTTATGCTTGCTGGGTTTACTACATCGTGAAAGAGGAACTATACATGCTATTGTTTATGCATCAACACTCAACGCATATCAGTATCATGAACCAAAACAATTCCAAGAGCAGCACAGTCACAGTCAGCAGTCTACCGCCGCCGCGCCGCTTAGCTAAACAAATATTATTTCACTGATACAACTTATGCTCGAATTACGAATATTCTAATGTCCTTACATAATAAATAATAATTAATAATTGCACTTATCACTATTATCACTATGTCACTATTACTACTCGTTTGTTTATCGCAATGGTTTAAGATTTAACGAATTAAGTTGTTAGATGGAATTTAAGATAAGAATGAAAAATGGGGAAGTGCTCCGTTTTTCTGGGGTGTGTCACGGCTTGCCTGGGGTGTGCCTGGCACACCTTGCACCCCCCCCTAGTTTCGCCACTGGAAAAATTTAATAAAAGTAATTCCTATCAACACTACGGAAGATCACGAAGTTTTCTTCAATAACTTCTTCATGGGACATGAACTTTTAAAAGACCTAAAAGATATGAAATTGAAAGCAAGTGGAACTTTATGTGAAAACCGAATAAAGCAATGTCCCCTGATGCCGTATAAGAAAATGAAAAAGAAGAAAGAACGAGGATATTTGGAGAAACAGTTTGCTACAAATAATGAAATTTTTGTGGTTCGTTGGAAAGACAACAAAACTGTGACTATGGCGTCAAATTATAGCAATGTCTTACCACTAAGGTAATGCAAAGCATTTTTCGAGGAAAGAAAAAAAACAAATTTCTATTCCGATACCCCGTTTGTTTAGCGGATATAATAGAAATATGGGAGGAGTTGATCTGTTACACAAACAAATTTCACTATATCGAACTAGGATTCGATCAAAAAAATGGTGGTGGCCATTATTCATGCAATTTTTGGATATATGCGTAGTAAATGCTTGGAGATTATACCAAATTTCTCACCCAGATGAACAAATGTCCGTTCTAGATACACGCAGAAAAATTGTTCTTGCTTATCTGTGGAAAGCAAAATCTATTCGTACAAGACCGGGACATCAACAATTGTTGGTGGAAGAGTGAGCTTGGAAGTACGTATTGATCAAACCAATCATCTTATAAAACCCATAGAGACACAAAGAAGATGTGCAGTTTGTTGGAAAAAAACTACAAGAATCAGTACTCGGTCCCATTACACGATAAATGTTTCGAAAATTTTCATACACAATAAATTTTTGTAATATTTTTTCAATATAAATAGATGATATAAATAATATTGAACAAACATTCTTTTACTTTATACCAACAGCTATATCTGGCCAACGTCCCAAAATTGGGAGTAGCGTTATTGTCAGTAAAGTGAAGTGTATTAATTAATTTTTTTTTAATAATTTGCATCATTGTGAATAAATTCAATATTATGTTCTTAAACACCTTGGAGCACTACAGAGCAGTCCATTCAAACTAACAATAAGCATGAGCTTACTTACAAAAAAAAAAATATCCTAAGAAACAAAAGTTTATCTTTGGCATTTGATTCAGATGATATACAATTAATACTCTCTTTGCAGTAAAATATATTACTAATCGTTTAGATTTTAAGTTTGTTGAGTGATTAAATTGAATATAAACATAGACTTAATAGATTTTTAAATTAGAATCTATAGCTTTACTTTATTGAGGAAGCTTCTTGTAGTATACAAGCTAAAATTATGCTTCTAGCTTACTTTTGACAAATGGCGCCCTTTTAACTTTGCTCCTTAATTGCCTTTGTCATTTGTAGTCGAGCTGCTATTCCGTGTGCTAGGTGGTGCTCATCATATTATATTCTGAATTTTTCTTGTAATAACTTCACATGGGCAGTGTGGTATAATGATAATATAACACACTGTGTCAGATATCACAACTTGTACTAGCTCCACTTACCTCTAATTTCATTTTCCACCATCCAGCATTACGATCATTCGATTTATACAATGATGTAATGTCCTTAAATACAATTCCTTCTTCTTCTTTATCCATCGACCTATTTAAACAGTCCACAACTTCTTGCGGAGTGGTAGCTTCAATTCGATGACTAGTGACAATAATGCCTTGTATCGGCCTAATAATAGTATCCAATAATTGCAAACGATCATGAAGCGGTTTATTTGTTAAAACTTGACCATTAAAAAATATAATATCAAAAACACAATAACAAGGTTGATAGGTGTTATGTGGTTTTAAATGTTTCACATCAAAGTTCATCCCTATTAGTTTACGATTACAAAAAAATTGTGTGCAGTTCACAACAAACCTTTAGATCCAAACTGATTAGTGTTTTTATTCCAGCCCATCATTTCTCCATCAAGAATTACATTAAAGACGTGTGATTGAAAAGCATTTTTTAGTGAAGGAGTGTAAAAACCTGATTTGTAATCAGCACCGTAAGTAGATGTATAATCATATCCGTTTCTAGAGAAATATTTGAAAATGAAATTATCCATATGCAATTGGAATCTTTCACCATCAAATTTATTTTCTATATATAATTTTGGGTCTTTAGAAAAAATCTTTTTAAATTGAGCTGGATCACAACGCTGAGATAGCATAGGACGAAATGGTGAAAACATTGTTATGTCAATTTCGTGTAATCGTACCGATACATCCGACAGTGTATCACATACCTAAAAAAAAGTTTGTCATAAGTTTGCAAACATTATACAAGTAGTTACTATGGAAAGACTATTGTTAACAGTGAATAGATCGACTGCATCCAGATGATACAATTTTAGTACACGATCTTGTCCCATTCCTAATTTTAAATCTTTTAATATAATACGAATCAGCCATTTTTGCTCATCCGCATTAGTGCTTTTAAACAAAGTGTGTATTTGTTCATCAACACCACCTAAAATATATAAATATAAAATTTTACTACAATCTAACAATGACTTACGTGGATTATTATCAGCATGTAACTGCGCTATCAAATCCAAACGTTTGTTCACCTCTAAAATACTTATATCTTTACTGTCTATAAAATGCTTACGTAAAACCCAATACGCAGTATCGGCAAAATCTCTTGAATTTGCATCAGTATGAGATTTAAAATTAAGTAAACGTATAGCATCTCTTCCTTGAGCCGGTAAGCACAAGATTTTGATTATTCGTTTAGCAAATGTATATTCCTTTAAACCGTAAGCTGTTCGTTCTCGTTCTAATTGTGGTAGTATTAAACGAAGGGCTGGGTAAAAGCTAACTAAAGCATTTGGGTCTCCTTCTTTAAGAGATATTGCTCTTTCTTTGTACTCTTTCATAAATGCAATTAAGGCATCAGCTTTCTTTTCTCTTTTTAAATTGCATGTTTTTTCAAAAACGGTACACAATTCATTGAATTTAATTAATGAAGCAATGTGTATAGCCATTAGAATGATCTTTGAATATTTGTACTATATACAATTATAAATAACACTTGTACATTGTGAGGTTAATATTTACTTGTGATTTGAATTGTGTAAATAAACTATTTGTAGAGTATCTGAACTAATTTTCATTTTTTGTAACTACAGTTGTTAATATAAACTAAAAAATTACTTTAGGCATATTTTCTAAATAATAAATTAATAAATAAAACTTCGTACCTTTGCAAGCGCTGTTATTCTTAGCTCTTGGAAAACATACCACTCAGAAAAACACATTGGTTTCGGTAAAAGTTTAGTATCCGAGTAACGTCGAATTTCGCGAAAAAAATATAGCGTAAGAGGAAGGTCTCAAATAGAAAAAACGAAAAATTTTTTTTTACGGAAAATAGCCATTTGTCTAAAATTTGATATCAAAATGTTCACACAAATCATAACCTTAAGCTATTGTACAATAGGTGGTGCAATACGGAATAGCGTTTATGAACCAATTTTTAAAACAGAATGGGTAGTCTGAAATCATACAGATAAATAACGTTTATTATATGTAATTCAAAAGAATGATTTAAACATAAGTAGGTAAGAAGAAGAAACGGAATCTGCAGTAACCTGAGAACGTAGTGTTAGGATAAATACTTTTAAGAAGTGCGCTAAAATCATAGATGTGTGAAGTTGGTGACGTTAAAAAAAGGTTGGCAACAAAAACACACACGAAGTTTGTTTTTAGATAATAAGTTGTGTAAAAAGTAATTTCAGACTTTAATAACAAGAGGTTATGGGCCCAGGATGGGCTCTGTGCAATAAGTTAAAAAAGGGAATAAAATGGAAAAGCAGCTCTAAAAAAATTTGAGGTTAGAAGCACATGGTAAATGCAAGAAGAAAATATTGAAAATGGCTCAAGCAAATGGAAAAAATTACCAAATCGAATTACTAGAAGGAGGAAATTATTATAACTGGAAGTTTAGGATCGAATTACTTTTAGAAGAGCAAGGTGTGATCGAACACGTAATGAAGGACTTAAAAATTAACGAAGTAGAGGTAGAAAAGGAAAAACAAGATAAAATTAGAAAAGACAGCTAAACAAAATCATTAATAGTCCAGTGTGTAGACAATAACCAATTAGAGTGTTTAAGGGAAAAAACAAATGCATACGTAATGTGGGAAACCTTACGACAAAAATACGAAAAGAAAGGGATGCATGGCCAATTATGCTTAAAGAAGAAATTGTTAAACCTGAAGTTAAAAGGAAACGAGTCAATGGAAGTGTTTGTGCAACAATATGAAGAGATCGCAAGACAAATAAAATAATCCGGGAACGAAATACCTGATCAAGGTCTCGTGTACAGTATCTTGCTAGCGTTACGGCAGTCCTATGAAACATTAGTCACAGTTATAGAAAGTTCACAAGATGTCATATTTGAGTCGGTAAAGAAGAAACTAATTAGTGAGTACGAGAAAAGGAAATTGTCAAACTCGAACAAAAGCGATAAAACAGAAGGTTCGTATGCGTTTTCGACTATAGGTTGTAACGGTATAAACGGATGGTAGAACGGGATTACAGATAAATTGGCCTTTTTGCCCCGACTAGCCAGCGTATGGGTGTAGGTCAGATGTTGAAAAATTTTGCGCATCCAAAATAGTAAATCGTACGTAAGTCACAATAGGGGCTGAAGACAAAATCAATTCGGTAAGGGCGCCAGAATGTTTGGTAGTCAAAATAAGGGTCGTCGTGCCAAAATTACGAGTACATAGCGTGTCTAAACATACAAAAAACATACACTTACCTATCCGCAATCAATCCCAGGTGTGCTGGACAGCAACTCAGCAAACCACCTGAAATAGAGCTTCAAAAACACTACACGCTTGTCAAATAAAAGCGTGATAAACACTCAATAATACACCTCAGTGTAATAAATTAGGCATTAAATAATAATCAAAACAAAACAAAAAAATAATAAACTATAGAATGAACTCTAAACTGAATTAATACTCAACTAAAAATCAAATAAACTACTAAATATTAATAACGCTATTACTCAATAAAACAAAAAAAACTAACTTCGTTACGTTAAAAACTAAATTACCGGTAACTTGCAATTTGCAAAAAAAACTCTTATGTAACACAAAAGGGTTTCCACATAATTAAAACACATTTATAAAACCTAACAAACTATAATAAAATAATAAAAATAAGGATAAATATAAAATAATGCAAACATACGATAATGCATATCAACAAAAAAATACAAATGCTTAAAAGACGACGAAAGACTGGCCAGCGATCGATGTACCGCCGCTCTAAATCACTTATCTTAACTATTTCGTGGAAAATATGACCACACTACCTAAGGGTCAATTGCCCTTTAATACAAAACAAAAGAAGAGTATGAAGGCGAAGTGTCAATAATATAATTACTTAAAATAATTAAATCTAAAGCAAAAAAAAACTTAATTCAATAGGCAAAACAACTCCGCTTTCAAACTTTCATCAACACATAAAAAAAAATAAATCGAAATACACAAAAAATCTTGAAATATTCAATAAAAACAATATTATGTTACCTTAAAGGTCTAGAATTACATCTCTCCTGTGTTACAATATATGGAAAATGATGGTCAGTTACTGCTATAACGGAAATGAAATCTTCCTGGTCTGGCAAAATGATGAATGAAATGTTGGCTATTGTTCTATGATACACAAACAATTCTTGGATTGATTCGCGTTAATTTGTTATTGCATAAATTCAAAACTTCTTTTAAAATAATAATAATTTGAGCGTTCACAATTACTTGATAAGTTTTAGCTTTTAATTGGTTTTATTTCCACTAATAATCCAAAATGTTTATAACTTGATTTAATTAAATATAATTTTTAATACATTGCGAAAGTTTCTTTATCTTTAAATACGCTTTGTACGGTAAATAAGAGGCACTTGGAAGAACGATGATTTTAATATCCGCAGAAGCGATATAAACCAAAGAGGTCACTGAAGCACTATACAACACGATGATGTCCTCTAGGTAACTTTATGTAAAACCGAAATCGGCACTAGGTATAATCCTTTGGTGATGAACAATTTTAATAAATCCCTTTCACAGGTAATCTTCAGGAGTAGCTAAACTACCCTTACTACACCAAAAATACGTTCGGTAAACACCACAAGGTCCAAAATTTCAACGTTCTAAACCACCCCTTAAAGCGTAACACTAAACGGCAACGTATACTACTCAAGCGATCAGTTTCAGAATCCCAAAATTATTAACAAATTCCATCTTGGTTTTTAATCCTACTACTCACAAAAAATCTTATCTAATTGAATTCCACCAATTAAAAAAACGGAAGGGGAAAATAAGGTACCCCGATACACAAATTCGTTTCCGTCCGTAAGGACTCGGTAAATTTTCAAAAACTCAAACGTCAGCAAAAGTATCCTGTACAGCCTCTCTATGTTTACCTTAAAGTACGAACAATAAGGCCCACATGTAATCTCTATGACTCAAAACCAGCATATTCACTATTACACTGAACAACTATACTTAAGCGTCTTTATGGCGCTAACATGACATCATACACATATAGACCTATACTATTTATTTAAATTACTTAATTTTCTAAGGAAATCAAACGAAATAAACCTTAATTAAACTTATAGACAACTATTTACAAATAAGCGTTAACCAAACTTCTATAAACGAGAAATAATAAGGAAAAACAACCTAAATTACAAAAAAAATAATTCACAAACTAAGAATCTAAAGCTCACCATACACCTACCATCCCTAAAGGTTGTTACACACGTTAAACACAAATTCATCTATAAAACTAAACTTGACAAAAAAAATATGTATATACGGAATCTAACTAAGCGAATAAAACTACAAACAAAATTACCCACTACGTATACAGGGTGTTCAAAATACCCTGACAAGGTGGAGAATGTTTTACGTGTGTCAAGAAAGGACATTTCATAAGAAACTGCAAGAAGCCGATGCGAGGAAGTTTCATTCAAGGTGGTTATTATAGGGGAGTAGCAGAAGTTTTCGTAACTACAGAGGATGATTCAACAGCCGAAGTCATGGTAGAAGCACAAGCGAGCATTCTAATTACAGAAGTAACTACGTACAGCAGGAAGATCAAGAAGTAAATGGTATTACGAGTACGAGCGAGGAGAAAAGCGTATGTTTTATGGGTGAAACAAATTAAGAGATGTAAACAGTAGAATATTAGGAATAGGGTATAGAACGAATTTGTATGAAATAACATTCAAGGTTGTAACTACAGAATGCTTAAATGTTGAGAGTGTTGAGAACGATTTTAAAACATGGCATAGAAGATATGCTCATGTAAGCTATTCAGGGTTAAAAGAATTGATCAAGAAAAATGTAGTTTTAGGGATTAATAAAAACCTTAAATTTCAAGAAGTAGAATTTTGTGAGCCTTGTATAAATGGCAAAATGACTAGATCTCCGTTCGGTCAAAGAACAAAAAGTAAAAGAATGTTAGAAATAATTCACACAGATGTATGCGATCCGGTTACGCCTGAAACATATGATGGTAATAAATACTTTGTAAGTTTCATAGATGATTTTTCTAATTTTATAGTAATATATTTGATAAAGAAAAAGAGCGATGTGTATAGTACATTTAAAGAATACGTTAAAAGGGTTGAGGATAAATTTGAGAGAAAAGTTTCAAAACTTCGTTGTGATAATGGCGGTGAATATTCATCTAGTGAGATTGTAAATTATTGCAAACAAAGGGAATAATATTGGATTACAGTATTGCATATACACCGGAACAGAACGGTAAAGCTGAGAGAAAAAATAGAACTTTAGTTGAGAGATCTAGGGCAATATTAGCAGACTCGGGATGAGTAAAGAGTTTTGGGGTGAAGCTATACTTGCAACCAACTATATAGTAAATAGGGGCTTGTCGATTAATTTAGAGGGTGTTACACCGGCAGAACTTTGGTATGAGACTAAGCCGAATGTAAGTAATTTTAAGATTTTTGGATATACAGCTTATAATCACATACCTAAAGAATTACGTAAGAAATTTGATTTCAAAATTTAAAAGTGTGTGATGTTAGGGTATGTGCCGAATGGCGAATGTCGAGATGTAAAGTTTGATGAAACTAGCTTTTATTTTAAAAAGAAAACATTAGAAATAGAAAGCAAGGAAGAAAGCGAAAATGAAGATGAGGATAGTAGTCAGGGACAAGAGAGTTTAAGTAATGATGAGGAGTTTCAAAGTAGCAAAAAAATTGAAAATAGAATAAGTTTAAGAAATAAAGAAATTAAAAGAATTGGTAAAACACCATCAAAGTTTAATGATTATGAATTGTATATGGCCTTTGACGCTTCAAGTTACATTGAAGACGTACCAGGTTCTTGCACAGATTTAAAAGATAGTGCAGATAGAAAAAATCGGTTAAAAGCAGTTGATCGAGAACTTCACTCTATTGACAAAAATAAAACTTGGGGAAAGGTAGATTTACCAAATAACATAAAAATAGACCTGATATCTGTTTTTCAGTTAATTTCTTCGGTCGTTTCCAAGACAAAGCATCTGACGAGGTCTGGAATCATTTAAAAAGAATCTTAAGATATTTGAAAAATACCGTTAATGTAGGTTTAGTATTTAAACGATGTGAAAAGTTTAGTTTATGTTGTTATGTAGACGCGGATTGGGGAGGCGATACTCATGACAAAAAATCCGTCACTGGTTTTGTGTTTAAAGTTTTTGGTAATACTTTATCGTGAGTGACGAGAAAACAACAATGCGTGTCGCTATCCAGTACCGAGGCGGAATTAGTAGCATTATGTTCAGCCGTGTGTGATGGTCTATGGTTAAAGAAATTGTTTTCAGATTTCGATATTGAGTTTAAAAATATAATGTATTATGAGGATAATCAAGGCTGTATAGCATTGATAAAGAATCCTACAAACCACCGTAGAGTTAAACATATAGATTTAGAGTATAATTTTGTTCATAATTATTTTAAGGGTGGTATTATAACTATAGTTTACATAAGTACTGAATGTCAGCAAGCTGACATCTTAACCAAAGGTTTGTCGAATGTATCATTCGTAAAGTTTAAGGAGTTGTTAGGCTTAGAAGATTTTAGCGAGGGGGGTTGCTAGAATAAATAATTTTAAGAAGTGCGCTAAAATCATGGATGTGTTAAGTTGGTAACAATAAAAAAAGGTTGTTGGCAACAAAAACACACACGAAGTTTGTTTTTAGACAATAAGTTGTGTAAAAAGTAATTTCAGACTTTAATAACAAGACTTAGTAGTACATTTACGGTAACTTAGTAACAGAAAGATACAAATTTACGATAACCTAGTAAAAGGAAGATCTAGGTAAACAACAACTTATCGCTTGCAAATAGACAAGCTCCAATATTAAACTCATAATTTTTGTATCGTGATGAGACGTGTATTTTTGGTCACCAACCCTACAAGATATTTACTAATTAACTTTAAAATTATGTAACAATGACTTTATTCATTACCAACCTATATTCATTGCAGAAATACTATTAATTATTCACCAATAAACCCTACTTCATTATATAATAATGAAAAATTACACTTAGAATATAATACTGTGCCACGTGTCTAACCATCATATGGCATAAAAAAAAAGGAATGGGCTCGACTAAACTCTTAAAATGATAGTAATCTGGTTAGATAGGAACCGGATATGAGTAGGCGCCACAGGCTTTAATAAGGAAAGACTCAACAAGTGTTGAAAGGAGAGTAAACCCTGTAAAACCTGAAACAGGATTTACCAAAAAAAGAAAGAAATAAGACTGGAAGGAGGAAGTAGAAATGAGTTGACAGTTCCCCCGATAAAGTAATTTTTATTATCGATATCCTGACAAAAGAATAAAATACAAAATATATGTATAAATTAACATTCCACCAAAGCCCACGATGGCAAGCAGTGAGCCTCGGCTTGTACCCACGGCAATTATAATTCTAAATTCCAATAAAATAAGAAAAAGTAAAATTATTATATGCCCCCTTACGGCCGTTGTAAGAGCTTACTGTTCGTATTCGGAATTAGCTAATTTAACACATAATCCCATTGGGATGTTTAGTAAGATAAAAAAAAAGAATTTAATTAATGAACTTGCTTGCCTTACGCTTCACACAGTACACAGTAAATTGGAAAGCTTGTTCGGTCCACAATAAATAACTACCGTAACAAACAAAGTAATCAAGAAATTTATAGGAAATAAACTGGCCCGAACAACCTTGTCCACAAGAAAAGTAATGTACATAACACATAAAGATTACGAGATAAAAATTACAAATTCATATAAAATTAAATGTTTAACATTTGCAGTAGTTCACGTAATACAGATAATCGTTACACCCGGTATATTGCAATCAAAACAGGAGTTAAATCGTTGGGTGAATGTTGCCACAGAAGCTAGAATTAATTAAGTCAAAAATGGAAGCTAAAACTGTTTAGGTGCGGTTTATCAAGTCACTTTTAATGATTCGATTGAAGTTTTTCTTGTGATTGAGTGCAAAAATATTCAAAACTGAATTCAATCGTGTAACCAGGTGATAAGAAAAAAAATATATCTAACCTTTATTGTTAAAACTATTACTTATTTGATCTTGCAAATTTCGGGTACTATTCCAATGATCTAGCGGCCTTCACGTATATGATCATGGATGTTAGCAAGGCTCTTATCCCTTCCAGCGATAATCATATACTTTGGATGTAACGTAACAGTAAAATGTGAGCAGAAAATTTAAGAAGGAATGACGTTAGAAATGTAGGTAGTACGGAGATACTCTTACGTAGGTAGTACAGAGATGCCCTTACATAGGTAGTACAGAGATGCTCGTACATAGAAAGTGCAGAGATGCTCTTACATAGGTAATACAGAGATGCTCGTACATAGGTAGTACAGAGATGTTCTTACGTACGTAGTACAGAGATGCTCTTGTATAGGTAGTACAGAGATGCTCGTACATAGGTAGTACAGAGATATTCTTACGTAGGTAGTACAGAGATGCTAAAAAAAGGTAAATATAAGTACGAGGTTTAATTAGTTATGACCGTTCATACCTCTTACAGGTGGCAAACGAACCGGTAGTGAACATTCAACGTAATTTCGATTGAAGTGTCTATATATGTAAAGAATTAGTATTGAATGCTTTTATATTCAAAAACCTGAAAACAATTTTAATTACCATGAGGTTATCGAAACATGTGCCACTTACCGAAGATGTGGACGAATGAATAATTTCAATTATATCCACCTTTTAAAAGCGTTAGTAATACTTTTACTTAACAAAGTATTGCTTTAAGTGAGAATTTTTTCCAAAAAAAATATGCTTCAGCATCCAGAACCAGAAACGAAAAATTCTTTAGAAACTCAACATCCACCATCAAAGGCGTTCTTAAAAGGAAGAAAGAAAAATTGGCCAACACCTTAAAATCAATTTTACAAACTTAAGAAAATTTGTATTTAATCATTGTTGCTAAAAGTTAAAAATGTGTAGAAAATATATATTTATTAAATGTACAGGGTGTCTCAACGATAGAGTAAAGTAAGTTTATGCTTAACTAGAATTATTTGTGTAAATATTGTATGGACCATGGGGTAGAGGTAAGAAGTGTGCATTTTTTTTAAATATTGGAAGTTATACAGGGTGTGCCAGAAAAGCAGGACGTGAAAAGTATGATTTTTAAATAGAACACCCCGTATTTGATTTTAGTTTTAATTCTACGTGTCCATACAAACATATTTTGTCATACAAAAGATTGGCTGAAAGTTTTAGTTCTTGAGATATTCCATTTAAAGATTATTATGGTCATTTTCGTGGGGTTGATGAATGGGCATTGTTCCGTTATTTCACAATAAAAAATTGATATTTCGTGTGAAAATGAGTGATATTATACTAACGTTTAGACCGAGTAGTATTTCTAATTTTCTCACAGGGTGTTTGTTATAACCATTCAAATTTGAAAATTCTCAAATTAAAAAATCAGTTTTTTTAATTGCAACCCTATATATTTTTATTTCATTTTATTCGGGATTAAAAATCTATCATTTTGTCAAATATATCCTATATCTATCTTTGATAGTTTTCGAGTAATTTCGATTTTTTCACATTAGCTACTTTATTTTCGATAACATTGCATTGCATGGATCTTGGTAGCCATGGAAAATAATAATTGCGTTACTAAGATACAAAGGTTTCCTACTTGTCAAAATAAACACATATTAAATTTGTCGTTTTCGCATTTAACTTGTTATCAATTCTTGTATCAATTATGGATTATTCGACAAATGAATTAATTGATATGATATACGTGTTCGAGGCTGAAAAAAACCCTTTATTGGCACAACGAATCTACAAAATGAAATATCCTGAACATCGAATACCTACTACTGTTGGCTTGGAAAATTTGATGGATAGATTTGATTCTAGCGGTAGTGTTAAATACTTCAAACGTAAAGTTGTTAATAAAAGAGCAGCTAATGAAGAAAAGAACTTGAAATATTATTAAATATTTAAGAAAATCCAAGTGAGTTCTAGAACATTAGCGACGATATGTGATACCTCCAAATCAAACATGAATCGAACAACGCTGAAGTATAAGTACCATCCCTATCACATTGAGCTTCATCAAGAATTGCGAGAAGAGGATTTTGCAAGACGAATTGAATTCTGCAATATCATTAATCAACGGCTGCAATTAAATAACAACTTTTGTGCTCCATAATGTTTTCCGATGAGGCGACGTTTAAAAGTAATGAGTGTAAATCGGCATAATATGCACTATTACGCCATTGATAATCCATTTTGGCTACAAGTTCAAAACCAAAATCATTGGTCACTAAATGTTGGTGTGGTATACTTAATAACCAAATTATCGGTCCCTATTTTTTGATGATCCATTAACGGGCGCTATTTGCATTTCTTACGTGAAGAATTGCCTGTGTTATTGAGGATATCAATTTAGAAGGACGACTAAATATGTGGTTGCAACAGGATGGTGCACTCACATTTTATCGGGACGTAAGAATTCTTGAACCAGCAATACCCGGAGAAATGGATAGACGTAATGGCTTTATATTATGCCACAGGTCATGCGATTTATCTCCACTGGATCTTTTCCTATGGGGATACATAAAAGATCAGTATACTATTAAACCTACAAGGAGGACATGAAAAATAGAATTCGAAGCTTGTCGCACAGTGACCCCTCTTATGTTATCCGAAGTGAGACAGAACATGAGAAAAAGGCTCAATATGTGTATTCAGCAAGAAGGCCGTCTATTTGAGCATTTACTAAGACGCAATGTTGAATAATTATTGAATTACTGTTTATCATTAATAAAACTGTTAATATTCTCGCTTAGGTGGTTTGTTTTATTTCGTCGCAATTGTTTTCCATGGCTACCACGATCCACAATAATGTTATAGTATCGTATGTAACGTAGCTAGTGAGAAAAATCGAAATTCCTCGAAAACTATCAAAGATAGATATAGGATATATTTGACAAAAATGATAGATTTTTTAATCCCGAATAAAATGAAATAAAAATATATAGGGTGTGCAATTAAAAAAAACTGATTTTTTTAATTTGAGAATTTTCAAATTTGAATGATTATAACAAACACCCTGTTGAGAAAATTAGAAATACTACTCGGTCTAAACGTTAGTATAATATCACTCATTTTTCACACGAAATATCAATTTTTTTTATTGTGAAATAACGGAACAATTGCCCATTCATCAACCCACGAAAATGACCATAATAATCTTTAAACGCGAATATCTCAAGAACTAAAACTTTCAGCCAATCTTTTGTATGACAAAATATGTTTGTATGGACACGTAAATTAAAAACTAAAATCAAATACAGGGTGTTCTATTTAAAAAATCATACTTTTCGTCCTGCTTTTCGGCACCCTGTATAACTTCCAATATTTTAAAAAATGCACACTTCTTACCTCTACCCCATGGTCCATACAATATTTACACAAATAATTCTAGTTAAGCATAAACTACTTTACTCTATCGTTGGGACACCCTGTATATGTATTATTTGACCCTAAGAGATTCCAGGTTTATTCTTAACTGCTTTACATTAAAAGATCCGAAATCTTAGAGATGTCGCTGAAGGTATTAAATTTGACTGATTTTAACTAAATAAGAGATGTGTACGAAAGTTACATATGTTAATTTAAATGCAATTAGAGATGCGTACAAATTTGCGAAATAGTGAATGGGAAGCATTCGACATAAGAATAAATTGCTATTTTTAGTAAGTAAATTTGACAAAATGACGAACGTTATCAAAAAGAAACGTTTTCCAATTAAACACGTAACAACTGTTTTTATTACAATTACACTATTAACAAGACAGTTACATAAATATATGCAATATATTGATTACGTATGCACAACCGTAATTGTTTACAAAGCACTAAACTTCAATGTAATACATATGATTTAAAAAAGAACAAAAGGACAAAAAATACGAAACTTTTTTCTACTTAAACGGAAACGGATAACGTCGGTACTCACAAAGCTAATTCTGCAAGGATATCACTTCGCTGATGATCTTACGTTAAAAAGAAAATAAAAGACTGACGGTAGCCAACGAAATTTATCTCTTCGTTGAGTAAAAAAGATAATATCGGATTATACTTGCGATGTAATGCTATGGTAATATCAAAAAACAAAAAAACAGGTAAAAATATACACACAGTCTTAATCCTAATTTATGTAAATATTGTCGTACGATGATATCGTATCAAAGGTAATGTAGTATTAAAATAAATTCAATTACCTACTTAACAATCAAATGTTATAGTTTGTAAAATGGCAACAATTCTTACGGCAGCTAAAAATTACTAATTTCGTAAAATAATCTACATAACACAAACCCAACATTTTAGTTAAAATGGAAAGCGTGACCTTTCTATACAATGAAATCTAAAAGTTTTAAGTTACAACAAAAGGAAATGATTAATGACGTAAGTTTATCGAAGAGCTAAATACATAATAAAGTCATTATAAATTGAAAAGATCATTACCCTGCCTTTTTATTTTGTTTGGCTAGTTAAATAGTGAGTGTAATGGAGCCGTTAGAAATTCTAATTTCGCGCCGTTATATGGTTATTAGTTATTTGTATTTGAACATAATTATTATTAAGATAAAAAGCTTGAGCTTGTTTCGATGAGTATTTGTATAGTAAATTGGAAAGCTTTTAAATATACGCGGTAATTTGCGGGACTGTTTTGTAAAGGCAAGTAAAAATGCTGTTATAATGATGTGTATGGTTATTCAGTCGCCTCTACAAGCGATCGAAATTGCATAAGTAAGCAATCAGTTGGTTGAAAATCGGTTACTGCAAGTTTATCCTGCAATTAATATTGTTAATTATAACGAAAAATCAGTTAGTATTGTAAGAGTATATAAATGATATTTTCCGTATTAATGCGAGAAAAGCTAAAATAATAAAAAGTAATTGTTATCTGGGCGAAATAAAAGGATTCCACCATAATTTAAAGTACGAATTAAAGTGACGTAAGTGAAGATAACGCGTTTTATATGTATCAGAGCCGTTATCAATTGTGTTTAAATGTGAACAATAAATATAATAGACAGTAATCGATCCAAATTGGTAAATCAAAGTATAAAGGACAATAACTCAATTTATTGATGTATAAAAAGCATTCGCGGTTTTAAATAGCATTTTGTTGCAAATATTTGTAGTTCAACTGAACGATTAAGTAAAAACCAGTGTAAATATATCAAGCAGTTATTTAGAAAAAAATCATTAAATTGTGGAAAGAAAGTTAGCGTCCTCTATAACAAAATAAGAGAACAAAGGAATTCTAAGTTGGCAAGGTGACATAATCAGAGCAGTCACACAATCGTTGAGTCTTGGCAAAGGAACAACATTACATCATCAATTTATCAACGAAGTGATAACAAGTAAGAACCTTTCGATAGTATAAACGAAAATCGGTGTTTTATTAATTTTTAAATTTATGTTTAGATACAAATGCTGAACGAAAATATATTTCGTTGATCATTTGTAAAGGATTCTTTTTGCATGTTAATATTAAGTAAAATACTAACATAGAATTAGAATCATTTTTATATAATGCTGTAAACAAAACAGTCTGCACTTAAAATTTGGGTTAATTAAATATTATCACTTTTGATTCATTTTATTATTGACTGTTACAAATCTTAAGAGCTTATACAAACACTGCGTGTGTAAATACCGAAGAAAACAAGTTTCATTAATTGCAAAGTACACGTAATTAATAACCTGAGATTGAGGATAACTTTGATGAATGGTAACGATAACCATTTAACCCATTGTTAAGCTAGCTGGAGCGTCCCGATAATAGGAAGAAGGAATTTATTGAGTAATTATTAAAGTTCATTTACACGAACAGAAACATGATAACAATAAAAGTAAAGTTTAGTTAATGAACGTTATCTTTATAAATTAAAATCACTTAGTTGACGTAGAATCGTTTCACATTTTCATAAAAACAATATAAAATTTGTACTCAATGATTTTGGAAATTGTAAAAGATTGAAATATGACCCAAATATTATTCTTTGTAGCAGGTGTATGCAAGCAAGGTATTAATCGCAGGTAATACGCCTGTCACAAAACAATCTCCAACGCGCGAACCATCACAAAATAGCCCCAACAGGAGGACGAACAAAGAAAACCATTGCAAAATGGTGCCCAAATTACACAATTACGACAAATAAAAGCTTATTAAGACCGCAACAAAGAAATCAACAGATGTTTATCCATTAACATTCACGAAATACAAAGAAAATGACAGTGGTTATTTCAACACAATAACAGATGTAAGCACTTAACGTAAATCCCATTAAAAAAATGGTTATACGACCTGTATTATTGTAATTTCTGATTAATTATCCATAAACTTCATGTAAATCAACCACAAGGTGGTAAATACGGTAGGCACTTGACGAAAATTCACCGGTAGCGGTAAGCTTACAACCGCTAGCCCATGAATAGATGCAAAGATGGTAGAAATAAGTAGTGACGAACGGAAGGCAAACATTCCCTTTTTATTTTAAACCTGTATAATTACGTGATAATTTAAGTGTGGCAAAAACGGTACATTCACTTTAATTATCTAAACACTCAGGCTTTTATCCTAATCTAAGTCGGTATTTTTCTTTGCCAAGATTCAGCGTTCGCAAAAAGAAAACGTTTGCTTAAACGGACGCTATACAAGTCACGCCTAAAGAACTTTCATATGTTCAATTTTCTAATACGAAAGCAAATGTGTGTAGTAGATAAGATTTCTATTGTCGAACGTAAACCGATAAACCAATATAAAATGAATATTCAAATTTTAATTTAGATGTAATTTATTATATAGGATGATTTTTTTTAATTAAATTAATGTCGCAATGCGAGATTAGAACGTAATAATATATATATATATATATATATATATATATATATATATAATATATATATATATATATATATATATATATATATAACTCATTTGTTTCAACAAAAAACAATAAGAAGTATTTCGCGCGCATACGCAGTGTATATCACACAATTATATAAATCTGTTTTTTAATGTGCCATCTCGTGTACAATGGCTGAAGTTCTATAATTTGCTATTATTTATTTATTGCAATAACAAATAAACAAAAGCTCTCCGCGTTATTTGTTAATGTTATTTTGTCATTCTAGAATACTCTCTCTTATAGAAAAAAAAATTGAAGTAAATCCAGTATACTCCCGTTTCTAATTGGAGATTTTCGCTTATTGCACATAACCATGGATTATAATAGAAGTCATGTTTGGATCAAATAGAATTTGTTTTTTGTACAAATCATTAAAGATCACGCAAAGTTTTTAACATATATGACAGGTAATACATTTTTGTTTGACTTTCACGATCCTCAAAGCACTATGAAACGGTTGAAATAAAGAAGCATAACCTCTAAAGATAATAAACCACACAACTTTTCGTCATTTTATGTAATACGGCAGTGGGAGCTCTGGGATCATACTGCAAATTTTATTTTTCTTGTTTTCCTCTTGTTGCAGGACATGTTTACAATACGTACTACAACTGCTTATAAAAGCAGGCTGCCGGTCTACTTCAGTAGAGGAGGTGTGGGAATTAGTAAACTGTACAATAGCTAAAATCTCAGGATGGCGTTTTGAAAGCGCCATTGTTCGTACAACATTTGTCAAATTTTTAAACAAATTGGCGTTTTAAACACTTGCCGTTACTATCGATACATGTAAACGATTTGTGCATTTTCTTTATCATGAATAAAAATGATTTCTTGTTTAAAGGCTTAAATGCCAAACAAATAAAAGCGGAGTTAGATGAATTTCATGGCGAGTCTTCGCCTTGTATGCAACAGTTGCAAATTGGGTTGCTGAATTTAAACGCGGTAGAACAAGCATAGGGGATGCACCACGTTCTGGCAGACCAAAAACAGCTACCGATGAAGAAACAATTGGAAATTTTTATGAAATCGTGATGAAGGATCGCCGAATAAAGTTGAGAGAGGTAGCGGAAAAATTCAGCATTTCATACGAGCGTATACATTGCATCTTACATCAACATTTGGGCATGGGAAATCTTAGTGCTAGATGGGTGCTGAATATCGGCCAAAAGTTAGTTCGAATGACCATGCCTCAGCAATGTTTAGGCATGTTCAAACGTAATGAAAAAGATTTTTGTAACGTTTTATAACTGTTCGCGAAACGAATAGAGCTCTTTAAGGTCAAAATTTATTGACCTCTAAGGGTATCATATTACAATTCTTAGAAATCTAAAAAAATCAGTTTGTGGAAACAAGAAGGATGACAGGTTGTCGCCTATTCCAAAAAGTAGATCAAGGTTAAATGGTTTTTGCATTGACTAAATGAATGAGCCAAGGTTGTTTAAGTGCCCTAGCTATAAAATCAGAATACGAATGGTTGTGGTCTGAACCAAAAATGGAACAGTGTAAATTATTTTTCAAGGTTACATGCTTGCCCACATGTTTTTTGTCAAGGTTAGTGGTTTCAAGGCTGCAGCTTTATAACAAAAGGCTTCCTTGGGTGCGCTTGATTCACTAAATGGTAACTTTTTGCAGGCTTCAGTGTTTTAGATGTTTCAAAAACTTTTTTATATGATTTTCATTATGGCTACACGCTAAGTTTCCTAATAATTCTAACCTCTTGTACAAGGATACAGATAGTCTCATATACGCCTTTTCAGTTCCTAATATCTATTAAATTATCAAAGAAGACATTGATAAATTTGATACATCTGATTATAGTCCTAACAATATGTTTGGAATTCCATTAGAAAATAAAAAAGTTCCTGGCTTAATGAAAGATGAAAATCATGGTAAAATTGTGTTAGAGTTCGTGGAACTTCGTGCAAAAATGTATGCTTATACTGTTGATGAAAAAGTTGTAAAAAATTAATGGGTTCTACCCAAGCAAGTGTCAAACATCTGACAAGGTCAAAAAAACATGATGTGTTTACAATCAAACAGATAAATTTTAATTTCACTAATACTAGACCTTTAGTATATAAGTTTACATAGAATTTTATTAATTCCTCTTCTGTTTCAGAAAATTGCAGGAAGAACTATGGTACAGTAGTGATCAAATCTACAGAAAGTACCTGAAGTGTTCTTTGATGGAAAAGTCCTCCCCTGAAAGCTATTTATTTGTACTGAATATATTACAACATATTGTTATTCCTGATGTTTCTGTTGTAACTGAAGTGCTATAAACTCAAAGTGTGCAAATGAAGTTATTATTAAGACATTATTTGATAAAAAAATTAACTTAGACGATACCATTAAAAGTCTTATCAAATTGTGTGCCGATAAAGGTTACAGTTTATTAGCTTTTAATGAAGTAGATAGGATCTTAGACGGTATGAATTTACTTGGTGACATAGCGCTTAAAATGTACGTATACAATTTATTATGGGGTGATGATTCATTGTGGTTTCTAGCAAATTTTAAATGTAGCTTAGAAAATATTAATTCTGCTTATAAAGACACTAACTATTATAACTGAATCCATTGAGCAACCAGTATATAATGCTAATTACGAGCGCCTCGATATTTTGATAGAAATATTACTAGAACAAAACATCACATATAAGTTTTAACCGTGGGAAAACGAGGAGCACTACAAAATTTGCTACTGGGTATTAGAAAACATTGATAAAGGTGAAACAAATACAAATTCTTGCATGGCATGCACCTGTGGACCAGATTCAGGAATATGGCCATGAAGTAATTTAAATGATTATAGAAGCACTTTAGGTTTACTATATAAGATAATGAAATTTTAGAAAAAACATTTTTAATTAATGTAATATTTATATTTAAAATAAAACACAATTATTTTTTTTTGTTTCATTCCATGTAAAAGCTCAGGATACTTTGTTTTCTGTAATTGGTACTTATAAAACCATCCCAGTACAGCTGTTCCTTTCATATTTTCTAACATGTACGTAGTGGGGTTAGTAATGCGAACTTTCACAAGTTTAAATAATTCACTAGACCAATTGGGTGTGTATCCTTTGGCGAAAATATTTAAATTACTGATTCGTACTGTATCACCCATACGATATCGATTCCTATCGAATGTTTTTATGTGAGTGTAAGCCTCTAGTTTTGTATGATTACCGAAATCTTTGGCCTTCATTTCGGTAGTTCTATGCTTACGATTGTCATAATCCTTCGTTACAGTATTAATCATATTAATCCATTTGTATTTACCTTGAAATAATAATAATAATAATAAACGTCTTATATAGAGCAAACTTAATGGTTCTGATAACACGTTCCACAATTGCTGCCTTTGCTGCATTAGTTTAGTAAAATTCTCATTGTAGAATTCTTTCCTGCATCTGTCTGGAAATTTTTAGGTTCTCGGCTTTTTTTAAATTGTTTGCATGGCCTTAGTAACTTCTTGACCTATTTTCGTTTTTAATCCTTTAGTCCACAAGTATTTCAAAAACAGTCGATAACCACTAATACATACTTATAGTCCCTATTTTATTTGGCATATGTGCTAAATTCCGCCCAATCTGCTTACTTTAATTATAGTTTGCCTTTGTTTAAAAATTTTTTGTGCAGATTTGTGCAATTCGTTGACGAGTCGTAATTAAGACATGATACTAATATATCTACAATTTCTTTAATTCTATGTGGTTTTTCCTCCAACGTTAGATGAGCGTTAGAGTTTCCTTTAAAAGGTTTCTGAACTGCTTGTAGACAAAAATCAAGATATCCTTTACCATCTTCTTCCAGGTCGGCCAACTGTGCTTAGTGATGACATTTTGAGGATCCATGGGATTGGCAACATTGCTGAATCGCTTATTTTCGATATTAAATTGATTATCATCAATAAGGTTAAACTGAGGGGTTAATTCCTTGAATTGATGCTGGACATGTGAGCGTCCAAATTTGTCAAGGGGAATTTTAGTTATGATATGTCGACATCAATGCATTCTTATTCATACTGTTTAAAAAACGACTGGTCATATGGTTCTTCTACAATGGGTATTATGTCATTTATGACATCTATGTTTCCCGTCAATGGTTCTGTCCACAATGCCTCTAGATCACGAATTAGTTCATGCACATCATTCCTATATTTATATTCAATCGGTCTGTTTGTTAATTCCTTAAAAAGGATGGCTCCACCTTCTTTGGTTGTGGGCGATGATGATAGCAAGGGTTTGATTATTTGTGTATACTTTTTGTTGCGGCTTCATCGAATTTGTCCACTGACATCATTCATGCAACATTTGTAGCTTCTAAAATACTTATTATTTTTTCTATCTTTTGAATTTACTAGATTTAAAAAGGGTTCATTCATAATAAGCAGATCGTGTAAACCTGGAGTCTCTTATGCGTGACGTCTTTAGTAATCATAACGTTCCCTTTAATTGTGACGGGAGTATTACCAATTGTCCATTTGTCTGTTTTGGTATCATAATGGATTGTATAAGTATGAACAATAGCACCTTAAGGATCCCTTCTGAGATGAGTTCATTACGGGTAGTAGAATCATCTGTGATACTAAGAGGTTCTCCTTCTTCGTCCTCAGTATTAATCTCTCCTACGACATATGTATTTAAGAAAGATGGTGTACGAAGACCTGAAAAAACAGCAACTGAGCTAGTGGGCTAGTAGCGTCCTTTTTTGAATCACTTAATGACGGTGAAGTGAAGCCCGGAGTTCTTTGAAATAACTAAATTTGAGCTAGCGGGATAGTGAGGGTAGTAGCGTGCTTTCTTGGAAATATGAACAGGGGTGGTTTTTTTGGGTTTAACGTCAATGAGCTCCTTTTTGGATGCTTTAATTTTTTTATCTGGATCGATTTTATTTACTATTCCAGTTAGAGGTTCCACTAGGGGCTTATAAGTACTTTTAAATGTTCTTTCATTATCAATGCGTGCAGTTTTAAGACTGTTGTATTTCTGCTGTATTATTTTACGAGCCTGAATAATTGCTTGCTTTAATATCATCTCCTTGTTATGCATTGTAGCAAAACGGGTTCATAGAACAGGTACCGGTTTACACCGAACAGATAGCTGTTAATACCTAAACAGATCAGTAACTACTAAACTACTATAAGTAGTTTAAGGTATTATATATTCATCAATAGCTGCTCGTAAAATAGGCTTTTTGCACAGATCTAAGCAGTACTTTACCTATCGACAACTCCTTCTGCTGTATAAGGCCCAAATTCGGCCGCATCTGCAATATAATTCTCACCTCTGATCGTTGATCGTATTCAAAGAGAGCGATTAGGCTTATAAATGACCAGTCCTTAACTTCTCACATACAGTCTCTTGAGCATAGAAGGATGGTTTCAGTTCTTTCTTTGTATTATCGTTATTACAACGGCTATTGTGCTGGTGAATTACATTCTTTGATACCATCTCCGGCTATCTTTGCGAGAAACACTCGGTTCGCTCATTCACATCATCAGTATGCAGTACAAATCTCCACTTGTCGTACCAAACGGGCGCAATCCACATTTTTCTACACGGCTTCTAAACTCTGGAATGATCTCCCTAGTTCCTGCTTTCCTCTTACTTATGATATGAGAAAATTTAAGGTAGCTGTTCATAGGCATCTATTGGCAATTCATTAATCCCTCTATTTATCCTCCTAAGTGTTCCTGAGTGCTTTAGCACGATAGGCCAAATTCAGCCTGTTCAGGTGCACAATCATAAAAAAAAAACCTTTTCCTATAGCGGCCATTATTAACTTCAGCATCCTTATTTATGACCATGGAACCAAACGGATCTACCCAGCACTTTGAACACATGTCCCGAAACAATTTCATGCTTATGGTGGGACTTATATGATCCCAATACTCATGTTTTAGGTTTAATTCATCTTGCTGAATATAATTAGATTCGCATTATCACGAATTAATTGCTTTGGAATTTTACTGCAAGTTTGACCCAAATAGAAACAGTCAATATGTCCTTATGTTATTTTGCACAATTAGGTTCAATCACATCTTGATTGTCAGTGAAGGTAAAGTAACCTATATCCTTCATTGGAAGTAAGATCTCCTGTAAAAGTTTATACTTGTTTTGATTCAATGACTTAGTGTATACGTACACATGTTTAAATACGTATGGATGCTCCCATAACAGGATTTGAGGAACGATGTAGGAATACCGTCATCAATGACTAAGTCCTTCGCTGGGAAAAATCTATCAAATATTTTGTCGGTAAATTTTAAGTGAGATATTCACTGACTCTGAATATGAGGCTAGTTAGGTATCTGCGAAGCAGAAATAAATCGAAGAAATTTGTCTACCCAAACGTTCCAGAAGTTGTTAGTGTTTTGTCTTAAGGCATAGTGATGATTTTGACAGTTCCAACATTGTTTGGGAAAACAAAAACACAAAACTAATGTGTCTAGTTTGAAGTTAATTTTGACCAGTTATATGTTCATTCGGTGTCTTGGTGTGGACGACATATAACGATTTAATTCCACACAATTCCATTGTCAATTTTTAAATTTTTTACTTACGATAGAATAGTCATATAAAAAAAATATGACAATAAAGAAGGCACTTCAAAAAAAAAAAAAAATTAGGAACGTTGTCTAAATAAATATTTTGACAAAGACGATTTTTTTTAAAGTAAACGTTGAGTTTACGAGTACCAAAGTTTACTTCGCATTATTGCGGATTTGATTATTAAGAGTTCAGTGAATTTTAATTCAGTCATTTTGATTGAAAGGTCTTCTTAACAAGGCGTAAGTTACATATCTTTTAATTACCCAAAACTAATTACAATCATTTAGCTTTTGTCCGTACTTCTCATCTCAGATTTATTTGATACCAAATAATGAATTTCTAAACTACCAGAATCTTGGGGAACGTGCTAATAGTCGTGTAAGTTTGTCTGAAAAGCATGCTGGTAGATGGAGGATTATCATTGGAAATGCCAACGAAGAATTTTACTTAATTAATAACAAAATATATATTAAGAACTGGATAATATACTTGGGAATTTTCATAGTTGTCAATGTCGGATAACACCTGGGAGCGGAACCGGCTACAGATAAGTGTTTCTCCATTTTATTCCGCAAATCAAAATATTTGTTAATTTAGTTACATAAAGTATAATTGAGATTTTATGTTTTGTTTGACTTTCAATTTAATTTATAGCTTTTTTGATCATTGTGCTTAGTTCAGAGTTATCATTTTACATACTTTCCACTTTAAAATTACAAGTAATATTTAAGTTCAACTTGTTATTTATAAATTTATAATAAACTAACGACCTGTACCATTTAATCTGCCATAGTAGGAAAGAAAGCCGGTGAAAAAATGTGAGATTATACGATCGTATTTTGATTTCTCTTTGTGCACCTTAATTGTAAAATTACCATAATTATTTAGATAGAATGAGTGTTACAGTAGTTAACAAATTTCGTTAAATAAATGTAAAGTGATACAAATTTTAATTTACTGCATTTCCATTAAGATTAAAATTGAGATACACTCCCGATAGGCTTATTGGCAGGAACCCAGCATAAGTTACCCATTTACATCTCATATTATTATTCATTATTATTATAACCAACACAAATGGTTATAGACATTAAGACTCTCTGAGGACCATTATGGGGCTCAGTGAGACTATTTGTAACGTCAAAAATAAATATTTCCAGTATTTTAGTTTTTAAGTTGTTCATTTTCCATATGTTTTTTTAGCAATATAGAAGTTAATGAACTAGTTTTGAGAAAATCACCACACCATAAAATGTTTTATTTCATACAACGACCACGTGTCCTCGTCTTGTGTGAGTTGTCCAAAAGTATACCATTTGCTATGCTAGTATCTATAGCAGAAGCTAAATGTAAACCGAGTTTCATTTTTGTTAGTCATTCTGAAAAATGCTAGTACGCCACTGTAATTCAGTAATTTAATTTAAATTACGCTACGGGAAGCACTGTAAGTGCAGCTTATTTCTGAAAGTTGTAAATAAAAAGAAATGTGAGGTACGCCACTGTAATTCAGTATTTTAATTTAAATTACGCTACGTAGTGCAGCTGATTTCTAAAAGTTGTAAATAAAAAGAAGTATGAGGTATGAACTCCAAAAACACAGATAAAAATGCATCCTGTTTACAATGTGCCAATAATTTCTCAAAATTTAAGAAAAGAAGAAACTGTTGTACAAATAGCTGATGCTCTTAAATATTTATCGGAAGCCTCAAATGATATGTTTAGTCGTATTAATAAACGAATTGAATCTAATAATGAACAGCTAGCAGCCTTAACAGCAAGAATTCAAGATGCGCATGCAAAAATATCGAATTTAAAAGGAGCCAAAAAAGCGACACAGGTATTTTCAAGTAGCAAATATCCTGCCGTCGATGTACATCGACGGTATAACTCAGTTTTTTGTGATGCAAAAGGATTGGAGATTAAAAGAACAAAAATAAAGTACAAGGATATGCAGTATCAAAATGAACCTTTGAAACCTCTTGAATTTTATCACGTTAAATTACGTGCCACGAACTCACATGAAGATATTGATGGTTTAGGGGCCATTCCAAATGATGTTAGTTCTATCAATGATTTATTGCTTTATAATACTGGTAAAAACCCTTATAAAAAATATATAATATCGGATCCCTTACAATCTTCTGTTAATATTAAAAGAGATGAAGTAATAGAAACTACTGAAATAAGTGCAGCCCCACATTCCATATCTGACAGAACAATGTTAGTAAGATCGGCAACCGATTCTTTCTTTTATGCTCCTGATTTAGGGGATGTACCTTCTATAGATGTACCTTTAGACCTCCCCGATTTGCCTGGAATTGCTGATGATTTACGTTATGTAGATGAACATGGACAAGGTATTGCTCCTTCAGTTACAACCACACCAAACATTCCAGAACTTCCACCATTAATAGACATTTCGCAACATAATAAAAATGAGATACCAGAAAAATTAGTACCTCCACCTCCACCACCTGTTGAAATACCAAAAGTTCCTACCCCTATTGCATCAGATAATGAAGTAAAATCACCAGTTTTGCCTTCAGTGGATGTGAAACCAGTTATAGAGGAGGTAAAACCTCCTGTTGAAAAGATGGATATTTCTATAAGCCAGATTCCAACTCAAACTGATAATGCTCATGCTAGCCTTATGGAAGCTATTCGTAATGCAGGCGGCTTGAAGAAAGCTAATCTTAAAACAACTGAAACAAAAAAAGTTGTGTCAGGTAATGACTTAATGGCCGATTTACATGCAAAACTTTCCCTTCGGCGGAAAGGTATATCTGGCTCGAAAAATCAAGAATCTTCAACTTTTGATCCAGGTTCCGCAATGACTAAGATTTCTGCAATGATTCCACCACCACCAACTAAACCGGATCCTAATGAATCGACCAATACCGAAGATGAAGACTGGGATGAATAACATTTCCTAATATTGTTATATCTTTAATAAGAATGTTATGTATATTGAGTTTATATTTTCTTGTATCATGTACAGTTTTATATACTTAAAAATATAAATATGCTGTGATATGATATTCTTGCTGCGTGAAAAAAGTTATGCTTTATTAATAGAGTTTATTAAAGGGTCCATAATCATTTATTGAAAAAATTTTAATTTTATTTTATATTTCCTATAACTGTATTATATAAATTTAGTAAAATGATGTGCGACTGTTGTTCTTTGTTAACGGACATGAATATAAATACTGAATATTTGGGAATAGTAATTATAAGTAATAAAGAATGTTTAAATACACAATTTGTAGTTTTTTGATAATGAACAATCATTAGGTGTACAGTGTATTGAAAAGGAACAGTTTAACAAATTTTTTGATTAGAATAGTATTTCATTAGCAAAAAATTCTCTTATCATGCAATTAGGATTGCCGGATATCCGGTTTTTGCTGAACATGTCCTCTTTTCAAAAGATTGTTCCTGTATATAACTAATATATGACGTTAAAATTTAAAATAAAACCAGTTAAAGGCTTAAAGTGCAGTGAAACATCTAACGATGTGAGAACTTTTATAAACAGTCCCTGACTGTTGAGCTATTTTATTTAGGTAATACAGCTGTAAAGAATTATGAATAATTTTATAATTATTTTCTGACACCAGAAAAAAACCACTAAGTGTCTAAATGATATAAGTAGCTCTAAAATAAATCAATTAAATAAAAATGATATTCAAAAGTTTTTTTGTTTATTTTCTTTTATTATAGTCCATTATACATGCAAATAAAACATTAAAATTTATATTTACTTTCAATGAATATGGTAACGCTACAAAGAATATGCTTGTGATATGAGATATACTTCTGTACACAGTTTTAAATTAACCCTTTCAGACCTGGTGTCCATTACGGTGTACATTGATTTTAATGTAGTTTTATGCAGAGATAAAATATTTAATTTTAACATGAACCTCATGTCCATTCTAGTGGACATATGTTAAACCCAAAATTAGACACTCAGAGACATCTATTGACGAATGGACGTAAAATAATCATAAATAGTGCATAGCGTCATGGCTACCTCAACACGTCGTGGTAAAGGTAAGTAAATAAATCCATTTATGCAGTTTATAATCAATTTTTCAATTCAAATCCTTTTGTTTTATAAAATTAAGAATGTGTTAGTATTGTTTAAAGTCACAAACCCGTCTACAGTGTACTAATTTCTTTCTGAAAGGGGTTTCAATGTTTGTGTCCACGGTAATGGACACTGGGTCTAAAGTGTTGATTTTTTCAGTACTTTACAATCCCGAAAATCCCGAAGATGCAGCAATTATGTTGTCATTTTTGGATGATGATGCATTGAATGAAGAATGCGAAAGGGTTCTACAACAAATTGAGGAAATTTCAGACCTGGAAGACGATTTTGATGATGAAGAAATTATGCGCGTCGATACCAGTAAATTACCTCAGCGAGTAATAAGCAATGAAATTTCTATGCAAGCACCGGAGTTATTAGAAGACACTATCCAGCCAGAATTACCAGAAAATACCGAAAATGAAACACAGGCATTATGTGAAGAACAAACGCAAAGTGATCAAGTTTTAAATATTACTAAAAGGCAGATATAAAATGGAAACGGGGAAGTTTTTTTGACACAAGTTTTTGGAAGCTCTAGCCACAAGAAATGAAAACGAGAACGAGTTGCTGCTTCCTATTGACTATTTCTTACGTTATGTGCCCGAAGAATGCTTCATTCAGTTGGCCGAAAAAACTAATTTGTATGCCTTGCAACAGGGAAACACTTTTAAAACTTGCGACTCTCTAGAAATCAAAAGCCTTGTTGGGCTACATATTATGATGTCGTGTCTCGGATTTGCAAGGGTGAGAATGTACTGGAATCAATCTCTTGGAATGAATTTATTTCGAGACACAATGGGAAGAGATCGTTTTTTTCAGCTACGAAGTAATTTGCACATTGTAAATAATTTAGAAAAACCGGACAATTGTACAGACAAACTATATAAAGTTAGACCACTTTATGAATACATCAGAAAACGATGCCTAGAACTGGAAATAGAGCAGGATCTGTGTGTAGACGAACAAATGGTACAATTTACTGGACATTTATCCATATTGCAGTACGTCAGAGGAAAGCCTTGTCCTTGGGGGATTAAGATCTTTGTGTTGTGTAGAAAAAGTGGCTTAGCTTATGATTTTGTAATATATCAAGGAGCTAGCACCGAATTCAACAAGAATATTCTAGGAAAACTTGGTTTAGGGGCAACAGTAGTTTTAAAACTGTCAGATCGTATCCCCAAGGCCACTTCCTGTATTTCGACAATTACTTTACTACGTACAACTTACTAGAAATATTGCGTAATAAAAATATACACGGAGCAGGAACCGTGAGAGCTAATCGGCTGAATAAATCGCCTCTAATATCTGAGAAAGAAGCAAAAAAGAAAAACAGAGGTTACAGTGAAGAAATTATAAGCAAGGAAGTGGGTGGATAACCGTTCTGTCACTCTGGCTTCAAACTTTGCCGGGATCGGCGAAGAAGATCAAGTAACAAGATGGGAAAAATCAAAGAAAGAGTACACCCAAATTGCACGTCCTGAAGTTGTAAAACTATACAACACTTGTATGGGAGGAGTTGATAAACTTGACCAGATTGTGAGCTACTACAGAATTTTTATAAAATCAAAGAAATGGACACTTAGGATGATATTTCATGCAGTTGATCTAGCATGCGCAAATAGTTGGCTTGAATATAGAAGAGATGCCAAAATTCACCAGACACCAAAGAATCAACAAATGGACTTTTTGGACTTCAAGATGCGCTTGGCAAAGTGTCTAATAAAAGTAGGATAACCAGCTTTCTCCAACAAAAAACGCATTGGACGCCCCAAAAGTTCCACGCCCTCTACCATTATACCACCACCGATGAAAAAAGTAAGAGCTGAAGTAAGACCTTTTCGTGAAATCCAAACAGATAGGGTTGATCACCTACCAGAGATGGATAACAAAAAAGAGGCAACAAGATGTAAGAACATAGATTGTAAAGGAAAGGCACATTTTTTGTATAAAATGTGATGTTCATCTTTGTTTTGTGAAAGGGAGGAATTTTTTCAGAAATTTTCATAAATAAATTGTAGTAGTATTATTTTGTAACACCAAAAATGTTAGTTTGCATGTTCAGTTAAGTAGTGACTCACTGTCCATTAGAATGGACACCTTTTTTTTTATTAAAGAAAATACTAAAAATGATTCCACTGTTTTTTCATGTTCAGGAGGTCCTAACATGCTAAAAGACAAGTCTAAATAATTTTTTCAAGCAGAAGGAAAAAGTCGGGTTTGAAGGGGTTAATTTCTATCCAACGATTTAATATCATTGGGAAGATGATTAAGGTTTATCTGAGGTTGACAGGATAATATTAATTTATTTTAATAATCGGCAATCTTCTGTTCATAGTTTTATAAGTATTATAATAACTATCAGATTGGATTTACCATAGTTAAATTATGCAAAAAGAACATTGAGGGATTAATAGGATCAACAATTCTTTTTTTGATGATATTGACTTATGGGATTTACTTCTGGATCTGCCAGCTTTATCTGGAATTATCCATGATTTCTATTATGTAGACAAGCATTGACGAGGTACCTATTGCATCTTCTGTTACAATCACATCAAATATTTCAGAACTTCCACCATTAAGACCACAAAATCATAAAAATGAGATAGAACAATTAATACCAGCATAACGCTTGATAAAAACATAATGAAATTATAAAAGAGGTAACTTGGTGGCTGATTTACATACGAAACTTTCCCTCCAGCGGAAATGTGTATTAGGCTAAAAAAACCTCTAAATCTTGGTACTGGTTCTGCTATGAACAAGATTTCTGTTATTATCTACGACCACCTACACTAAAACTCAGTTCAGATGATCAAGATTGTGATGAATAAAACCTATTCCCTAATATTATCATACCTTAATATGCATATTGAGTTTATATTTTATTGTAACGACTTGACCTTTCCTTTTTTTAACTACTACAAGTCGTTAGGGGAAACCCGGGCGTTTCTGTAAAATTTTAACAATTGAAGTATAAATACATCTTAAATCCGACAGTAAATGAATTAAGTCAATAAATAGAGCAATTCAGTCTTTAGTAGCAAATTAGACATACTAAATTGAATAGATCCTCATAGTTTTAATTTAAATATTTAGTATCCCCCACTTCTTTACAATATTCATTTTATAAATAAGAAATGTAGCTATTTAAGGAAAATTTAGTTTTACTAAAAATGCACATTATCGATTGAAGTACAATACCTTCTTTTATTCTCAAATAATAAAACAAGAAACCAGGTAAAGGCAAACGGAAAGCAGGTAGGCGCGTCACCAGCAATTGTAAATTGAAAATTTTAATAATTGAAATTTAAAATAGTAAATAGCATGTTATATGAATCGAGTAAATTAAATAGAGTTGCATAATTTCAAGTTTAATAAATAAGAAATTTAAAGAAGTTCTACTCTAAAAGTTTACTTTTTTCGATTGAATTCAAATACCTTCGTTTATTTTCAAAACAATAAAACAAGAAATGGGGTAAATTGTAAATTTTTTTGTAATAAAAATTTAAACATAAAAGATTATCGTACTTTTTAAGTTAAATAATTAGCTTTATTTCGGTGCTTTCAGTAAAATACATGTTAAATGACAATTTCTAAATCAATCAAACAAGGGTAAGCGTTTGAACAGGTTTTTATACCCAGCGGTTTGAATATTAATAATAAACAAAGATAATGATAATCTAACCAGTAAAAGGCTCTTTAGTTGAAATAGGCTACAGTATTTACGAAAAATACGGCTCTATTGAACCCATGTGATTGTTAAAACTTTAACTTAAAAAAATTATGAGAAAAAAAATGTACATGTATATATGTACATTTTGAGATTCATACAGTAAGTATACGATCTATTATTTATATCTATCTATTATGTTGTGACAGTAGACAAATAACTGTCCGGTAGTAGGACGATACCGTTAGTAGGGAATGCTACATGGTCCGGGGCACGATTTGGCCAGTAACCGGTCTGCTCGCTATGGTATTACTCAAGAAAACAAGACAATTGCCTCGGATCGACCTGGATACAAGGGGCGGTCAAGGTCGAAACAGACAGGCCCCCCGTTGCTGACGACTGTGTAAGGAATGAATAGCGAGTCGGTACGTAGAATGTTAGAGGTATACATGGTAAAGAATTTGAAATTGCGAATGTAATGTACGAAAGACACCTTGATATTCTGTGTGTATCGGAGACAAAGCGCAAAGAAAAAGATGCTGTGGAGATGGAGGATGGCAGCCTGGTACTATGGTCAGGAGTTGAGACGGAAGTGCATGGCGCAAAAGGAGTTGGGATGATCATAAGTGAAAGAGCGAAAAGATGTGTTAAACCGTACGAATTGGTATCTCCCCGGGTAATATGCAATAGAATGAAAGAGGAGTTTCGAAGAATTTTTCTTATTGCATGCTATGCACCGGTGAATGGAGAAAGAGACCAGGAGCGTGAGAACTTCTGGAATGAAGTAGAGAACGTGTTGAACGTATGTAAGCCAAACGAAAGAGTGATTATAGTGGGGGATATGAACGGATGGGTGGGTGTACAGAGAGAACATAGTGAACGCGTTCTAGGAAAGTTCGGAGACCAAAGAGTCAATGAGAACGGTGAACACCTGCTGAACATCTGTGTGGAGAGAAGCCTGTTTGTATCCAATACGTGGTTTAAACATAAAAATGTGCATATGTATACATGGCAAAGAGGTGAATCTAAAAGTATGATAGACTTGATAGTGTATGATGAACGGCTTAGAAACCTGGTGAAAGACACAAAAGTAATGCGCGGAGCGGAGTGTGGATCGGACCACTTTTTAGTTGTATCGAGAGTGTGTTTAGGGAAAAAGGGGGTCTGGAGAAGGAAAGCAAACGTAGTGCGAACGTCCAGAATTAGGGTTGACAAACTAGTGGATAATGGTACGAGAATGAAATACGCAGATGCTGTGAGTAAAGAGTTGAATGTGAATGAGACAGTGTGGAACGAACAAATAAAAGACACTGACGTTGAAAGTGCATGGATAAGCTTGAAAAAGTCTGTTGTCAATTGTGCCGTAGGAATATGTGGAAGAGTGACTGTAGGTAGACGGAAAAAATATGCTTGGTGGAATGAATCGGTAAAAAAGGCAGTATGTAAGAAAAAAAGCTGAGAAGAAGCGATTGTATGAGGTGTACAGATTAAGAAACAAAGAAGCGAAGGAGGCAGTGAGAATAAGTAAAAGGAAGTGATGGCTGTGGAAGGAGAGAAAATGCAGAATGATTTTGAGGGAAACAGAAAACTCTTCTGGAAAAACGTGGCCCAAAACAGAACGCTGCAGGAGTGATGAATGCTAGAAACGAAATGGTATGAGACGATTGTGAAGTTAGGAAATGCTGGCAAGAATATTTCGGAAAGCTGTACAGTAGTGAGACTTAAGGGTTAAATAAGAAGAATATAGAAGAAATGGTGAATGAAACTGAGAAGGATATTGGAATAAATGAGGTAGAGAAAACGGTAGGAAGGTTGAAAAACGGCAAGGGAGCAGGCGTAGATGAAATCACTGGTGAAATGCTCAAGTATGGTGGTGCAGCTTATGCGAAGATTGTGTGAATTATTCAATGTATGCCTTATGTGTGGAAAAGTGCCAAGTGATTGGAAGAGCGCGATTATTGTACCATTGTATAAGGGTAAGGGTTAACAAGAGTGATTGTAAGAACTACAGAGGAATAAGCTTGCTCAGCGTGCCTGGTAAAGTATTTGGAAGAATACTGATTGATAGAGTACGAGAAACTATACAAACTAAGATGTGGGATGTGCAAGGTGGCTTCATGCCAGGGAGAGGATGTGTCGATCAGATGGTTGCTCTCCAGCAGGTGATCGAAAAGTGTTTAAAGGTAAAAAGGAAGTTGTACTGTGCGTTTGTAGATCTGGAGAAAGCATATGACAGAGTAAATAAGGAGAAGCTGTGGGAAATATTAAATGAATATGGCGTAAATAAAGGTCTAATAAATGGAATAAGGGCAGTATACAACGGTAGTCGGGCATGTGTTAGGGTGAGAGGAGGTGTGAGTGAATACTTCAATAGTGAGCAAGGAGTGCGACAAGGCTGTGTGATGTCACCGTGGTCGTTCAATGTATACATGGATAAATGTCTTAGACAAGCATGTACCGATACAACTGGTGTAATGGTTGGTGACGTAAATGTACGACTTCTGTGTATGCAGATGACCCAGTCTTATTAAGTGACAGTGCGGATGAGCTGCAAACCGCTCTGAGGAAGTTTTATACAGTCTGTGAGAGCATGGACCTAAAGGGAAACGTGAACAAAACTAAGATTGTGGTGTTCAATCGGGAAGGTGGAAAGGAGAGTAGAGTATTTACTCTGCAAGATGAAATTGTGGAGCAAGTGGACGAGCTGGTATATCTCGGTAGAATGGTTACTGCAGATGGTACAATTGAGAGCGAGATTGGACGAAGGGTCAATGCTGGAAGGAAAGTGATTAGAAGTATGTGGACGATAATGAGAAATGAAAGCATGAGCCTAGCTGCGAAACGAGCAATCTATAATGGCGTATTCGTCCCGTTAGTATTGTATGGAAGTGAGACATGGGTATGTCAAAAAAAGCACGAAAGAAAAATAAATGCCGTGGGTATGAGATTCCTGAGAAGCGTATGTGGTAAAACGAGAAGAGACAAAAAAAAATGAATGCATAATGACGGAGTGTGGTGAGGAAAAGATGATGATGGATAGATATAAAAGTTCTACATTACGTTGGTTTGGTCACATTCAAAGAATGAACAACGCAAGATTAACGAAACAAATATATGTGGGTGAGGTTAGGGGAAAGGCCAGGCCTGGTGGGCCGCGTAAAACTTGGCTGAATGTAGTAGAATCTATAATAAAGGAAAGAAAGATAAGGAGTTTTAAAAACAAAAGGGCATGTCAGAGACTATGTATGAATCTTGCGAAAGCTAGGGAGGTATGCGGAGATAGGGAAGCATTGAGAAAGATTGTGAATGAAAAATAAATAATTAATAAATAATATTTTAAATTATTATTGTGTACATAATGTTAATTTTACAATTAATATTATGTATCTACATAATTTTAATTCCCAAATTTTTATTAAATAGGACATTTTAAGGTTTGAATTATTATGCACCAAACATACCTGCCCAGTATTGAATTAAAATTATGTACATAATTTTAATTCATCAATTATTATTATGTACCTACATAATTTTAATTTTCAAATTATTATTATGTACACAATTTTAATTCTCCAATTATTATTACGTACATAATTTTAATTCTGAATTATTACTATGTACATCACAATAATTTCTGAAAAATAATTCGAATATTATTTAGTAGAATGAATTATTTTCTTTAACCATAACTTTAATTTGTGTAATTACTATTATGTTATCATATAATACTAAATGCAGAACTAAAATTATGACTGAATAATGCTACTCTTACTCAAATTATTTGCTTGCCTTACATTGACTTTCCTGGCAATAATTAAAACACTAGAATTTATTTACATGTCTGTTATTTAATTACTCGCAAACCTCAAATTTGATCAAAAGAATTGGCTGTCTAGTGGTAGCTACGCTGTGTTATTTGACTTATATATGCTTGATGAGATTAAGTGTTGCATCATGTGGGACAGATAATCAATGAAACTACACAAATTAGAATTAACGAGCTTTGCGCAATAATGGTTCAACGCGTTAATTTGCTAAATTGGGAAAGAATCACCAAGAAAACCCAATTTATCAATAAATAAGTAATTGCACGGGTATATTATTAAATCAAACAACAAAAAAAAACAAAGAAAAGGTTCAATATATAACAAAACACTATTAAATCAGATTAAAGTGCGTACAAAATTACAAAATTACGTAATCGAAAAAATAAAAAGCAGTTTACACATAAGCACAAAAAAAAACAAACGGTGAAATCACACCCACAATTGTGCCATAATTAAATAAGAATAAAAATTGTAATATCAAACATGTGCATATACAACCAATCATACCGGTCTTTAAGTAAACACCAAAAATAATAATGCAGATAAGGGTACACATAAAATACGACAAACCGTAAAATTAAATAGGCAGCAATAAGGTAACTGCAATGTAGTTTAACTACACTTAAACAAGCACAAAAATAGGCAAGGAATTTAGACATACACAATTGTATAGAAATAAAAGCATAAAAACACATACGTACAATTACAATAGATTACATATGTAACAAAATCAGTTGGTAGAAAAACAATTCTAAATAAGCTGGCTGAATCAGACACAAAGGGTAAGGTGCAGTTAAATCATAACAAGGTGACCGATAACCTACCCGCAAGCTTGAGTGACTACGTTACAAACTACAGCATCTTTTCCTCAGTTTACACGTTCATCCATACATCTTACTGCATTTAAAAACAATGAGAACGGGTTAGTTTAACAGTAACAATCGCATTGGAGGTGGTTTAATGTCATCTGGAGCCGTGTCTGTATAGTTTATAACAATTAACTGTGGTTTATCGTGTCGCGTTTCGTCCACGCATTACATGCTCCACACGGGCGTAAATTATTAGTAAACAGTTAACAATACTAGCAATGAGGAGGGGACACTGTACTGTCTGACGTGGAGTCCTTTTATTTTAACTGATTTCAACTTAATACGCGTACTTGCGAGATGGCGTATTGGCAATGAAATTATTACCCTTTGTTATCAAATGACAATTCTGTTCGATTTACTATCTTATAGTAATTAAATAGAAACTTCTTACAAGGCAATGATTGATTTCTAATAGATTACATGGGCTTGTTGAGTTGCTTGCTACTAGCTTTAATCTACATTCAAATACCTACTTACGTTTGAACATAATCCTTAATTAATCACTTTAAACCCAAGACGGTAGCGATTATTTATAGATATATTGTTTACACGCCCGCTTCGCGGATTAAAGCCCGAGTATTTAGCGATACGTTTATTTACACGACAACATTAGTTTTTTAAAAAAGAAAGGGATTCGCGTTTTTAGTGTTTACTAAAATGGACACGATGAAATGTTTATAGCCACAACGGTCTCAATGGTAGTTTGTAGTCAAAACAATTAGAACGGCACGACTCGATCGAACCTCTTACTACAACTAACTATTTTTCTCTAAAATTCACCCCCGTCTTTAAAAGTTATAAAAAAATAAAGAAGAAATATTACGTGGGAATATTTTCATATATATTATTAACAGAGGTATTAATTTCTAAAATATGCACTCGTCCGTAGCGAACCCTCTATATAGGTCTCAAATTACCAAGTAATAAAGACCTTTTGATTTGAGGTATGTTCCGATGTAATTAATTATTAACGCTACGTTTTTAACAAAAATCCGTGTGTATAGCAATTTTCAACGATTCGTCACGGTGTTTCGGTAAAGGCAGTTTTCTACCCCAACATATGTGTTTCTTCTTCTTTTCAAGCCTTAGTCAAATATCAGTTACATAAGATGCATGAAATAGAATATCCTGAAAAACATTATGAAATTATGACATTACCAATACATTAAAACTCATGAATTATATTTTCTTTCGCGGTAATTTTTTTATTACAAGGGTTCATGATCTCGTGTGCAAGAACCTTTCAAATTTAGCTAGTATATCAATAAAACTACTTATTTGAAAAAAGTTCAAGGAGAAAATAAGTTAAACCACAGCAACAATCCCTGGATGTTCAGTGTAGATGACACACTTACTGTATAGGGAGCCAAATAAGAATGAACACCGGCTATATCTCGGAAACTATCAATCTGACAATATTGGAAAAATATACTACTAGGTAAATAGTCCGAGAGAAATTTCTGGAAATTATGTTCAAGTTCGAAAGATGGCCGCTAGGTGCATACACCAACACCAAATTAGAAAATTAGCTTTTCATCTTAAATTGGCATTATCAAGATATATCCAAAATAGTTTTATTATACACTACGTAAGCTTAGAAACATTTTATTTTTTTGCATTTTCTTATTTTGTTAAATGAGGAGAGGGAGAGAGGTAAATGTTCACTTGAAAAAATGCCATAACTTCTTAACTCAACCGATTTTTATAAATTGAATCTCGTTTGAGAGAGGCTTTTCGGGTGCTTCTAATAAAATATTAACATTATCGGTTTAGTTTTTTTTCTGGTCGGTAGATGGCGTTTTGCGAGAAAGCTGTAAATTTTTGCAATTTTCTCGAAAATTTTAAATGTAAGGGTATAATTATTTTTAACTCACAAAAAAAAGTGAAAAAATATAGAGATTGGTGAAAACCGCAAGTCGATATCTTCTTTCGTTACACATATATGAAAAAAATAAATGCAAAAATATATTTTACAAGTAACAGAATTAAAGAGCACGTTTAACTGTCATTAGTTATTAAAATTTATGAATTATTAAGATATTAAAACAAAGGAATAAAATTTAATATACTAAATATCCCCTGGGGGCGTATTCTTAATTTGGAGCGGATAAGAAAGGACCGACGTTATAGAAGAATGGTGTGCGACAGTCCTAATACTGAAGAACTAAGACGCCCCAAATGTTCAAATTGTCACTCGTACTGTTCAATACAGAGCTGCAATCTCTTAGGCATAGACAGAATAGCGCTCTAGTAAAAACAAGTAGGTCTCAAAATAACACAACACAATAGCCAAGTTAAATATTGCTTTGCTTCAAAATAACATTAGCTCCATTAATGATGTTCGTGTTTGATTAACGAACCGTGGATTTCAAAATGCCGTTAACAAATGAAATAATATTTGATATGCTTACTGTATACTTTGAATGCATGAAGAATTCAACAGTTGCTACAAGAGTTCATGTCGCGCGATATCAAAAAAAAAAAGAAAACTCGACCTCCGGCGGTCTCCGACGATTCCATAAAAAAAACATGAAGCAGGTTTGGAAAAAAAGTTTTTCGACATTTAAAACATCAACAGAAAAACCAATATTTTTCAAAAAATCAAATTTACTACGTTGGGTATTTTGCCATCTAAAGTAATAAATAAAAAATAAAAGTCCTACCATATCGATGAAAACCGTCAACTTTCTCACAACCGACAATTTATGCATAAGAAGAGAATAAAATATAACCTAGGTAAGTAATAATCATTTCAACGTTAACAGGCTGTGAAAACAAAATTGGAAGCAATACGTCAAAACATTAAAGCATTTTAATTCCATGTCAGTGTCATTTAGTTGCTATTTTTCAAAGCTTGTTCTTGATTTTCCAAATTGTATTGGTTCCTTTCGTGTTATTGTCCGAGAGTAGAATGAGGCCAGCTGAGGGCCAACGACGCCCGCTGTCGCCGCGCCCGAGATTTGTGTAGTCGCCAAGGGGCGTCAGCACGCCCATTTCCCACCCCTATTTTGACCGCCTCTTTTCGGGGTTCTTTTTCAACCCCTAGACGAAATTTTCAACCCTCGATGGTATTTGTACCCCTAATTAGTGACCTTTTGGGTAGGGGTCAGCTTCTTTTCGGGGTCGTTTTTTAACCCCTGGGCTGGTTTTATCCCCTAGTTAAGGTCCTTTTGGCCATATTAAGAGCCTTTTTGGCGGTCTACCCCCTGGTCAGGGGTGTTGGATGCCCCTATGGTTTGGTCTAGCGGCCATTTTGGCTGGGTTAAGAGGGGAGTAAAGACTAGATACGGCCCTTATGGCTGCATTAAGGTGGGGCCACGCCCATTCTTTTTACCTGATTGGTGGTACGTGTGTGAAGGCGGGGCTAAGACTAGACCATGCCCCATCCTTTTACCTGATTGGTTGCGCCCGACCCTCTGGCTTCTGATTTGTCCTTAGGCCCAATACTCAGCAGCTGTGCTCTGACTGGAGGACTAAGTCTGCATTCAGATTAGTTATGGCGGGAAATTTAAATTTGTATTCTAATCAGGGGGCCTAATGCTAACTTGTAAGGCAGGTGTAGGGCTTAGCAACTTGTTGTCGGGGCTTCGCCCCACTAATCGTGATCGGAACTTGTTTGGTGGGGGCCTTCCCCCATTGTCGTAACCCCATTGGCTAACTTGCAAGGCAGGTGTAGGGCTTCGCAACTTGCTCTCGTGGGTTTTGCTCCCTTGTCGAGGCCCCATTGGCGTAAAATGTGAATATGTATTTAAGTCTTTGCAGGTTATGGCGGGAAATATGAATTTGTATTCTAATAAGGGTGCCTAATTCTAACTTGTAAGACAGGTATAGGGCTACGCAACTTGCTCCCGGGGCTTCGCCTCTTGACCAAAAGCTTGAATTTGTTTGTGGCGCCATCTAGTTGTGTATTTTAAAAGGACATACAGACCCCTGTAATGGTTATGGCGGGAAATTTGTTATGTGTTATGGCAACGTTTAAAATATTTTATTACTTTTAAAACATACTCCTTAGTGACCACCAATATGGGTTTAGGCAAAGTCGTTCAACAGGCGATCTTCTTTCATATGTGACCCAACTTTGGAACAATACAGTAGAGCAGTCCGATGAAACAGTTGTAGTTGCTTTAGATATCTCAAAGGCATTTGAACAAGTTTGGCATAAGTGTTTACTTGCCAAACTCACCTCGTTTGGGTTAAATGATACGCTCATCAACTGGGTTTCTAGTTTCCTTGATAAAAGACGAATACGTGTCGTAGTTGATGGCTTTTTTTCAAAAGAAGTTAGCATTAACGCGGCGTACCACAGGGATCCGTTATAGCGCCTACACTTTTTCTGCTGTACATAAATGACCTTATTTCTTCAACAACCAACCCCATCCATTGCTTTGCTGACGATAGCACTCTTTACTGTAGTTCATCTCAGTCATTTCCTGTTGTAAGTATGAATGGCTCAGTTCTTAAGTTTTCGACTCTATTACTCTGTTGGGTATGACTGTATCTTCAAATCACTCATGGGTTGACCATCTTCTGTCAGCTACCAAAACAACTGCTCGTAAAATAGGCTTTTTGTACAGATCTAAGCAGTACTTTATCTCTCGACAGCTCCTTCTGCTGTATAAGGCCCAAATTCGGCCTCATCTGGAATATAGTTCTCACCTCTGGGTTAGTGCTCCCCAATATGCTCTCGATATCGTTGATCGTATTCAAAAGCGAGCGATTAGGCTTATAAATTGTATTCTAATAAGGGTGCCTAATGCTAACTTGTAAGACAGGTATAGGGCTACGCAACTTGCTCCCGGGGCTTCGCCTCTTGACCAAAAGCTTGAATTTGTTTGTGGCGCCATCTAGTTGTGTATTTTAAAAGGACATACAGACCCCTGTAATGGTTATGGCGGGAAATTTGTTATGTGTTATGGCAACGTTTAAAATATATTATTACTTTTAAAACATACTCCTTAGTGACCACCAATATGGGTTTAGGCAAAGTCGTTCAACAGGCGATCTTCTTTCATATGTGACCCAACTTTGGAACAATACAGTAGAGCAGTCCGATGAAACAGTTGTAGTTGCTTTAGATATTTCAAAGGCATTTGAACAAGTTTGGCATAAGTGTTTACTTGCCAAACTCACCTCGTTTGGATTAAATGATACGCTCATCAACTGGGTTTCTAGTTTCCTTGATAAAAGACGAATACGTGTCGTAGTTGATGGCTTTTTTTCAAAAGAAGTTAGCATTAACGCGGCGTACCACAGGGATCCGTTATAGCGCCTACACTTTTTCTGCTGTACATAAATGACCTTATTTCTTCAACAACCAACCCCATCCATTGCTTTGCTGACGATAGCACTCTTTACTGTAGTTCATCTCAGTCATTTCCTGTTGTAAGTATGAATGGCTCAGTTCTTAAGTTTTCGACTCTATTACTCTGTTGGGTATGACTGTATCTTCAAATCACTCATGGGTTGACCATCTTCTGTCAGCTACCAAAACAACTGCTCGTAAAATAGGCTTTTTGTACAGATCTAAGCAGTACTTTATCTCTCGACAGCTCCTTCTGCTGTATAAGGCCAAAATTCGGCCTCATCTGGAATATAGTTCTCACCTCTGGGTTAGTGCTCCCCAATATGCTCTCGATATCGTTGATCGTATTCAAAAGAGAGCGATTAGGCTTATAAATGACCCGTCCTTAACTTCTCACATACAGTCCCTTGAGCATAGAAGGATGGTTTCAGTTCTTTCTTTGTATTATCGTTATTACAACGGCTATTGTGCTGCTGAATTATATTCTTTGATACCATCTCGGGCTATCTTTACGAGAAACACTCGGTTCGCTCATTCACATCATCAGTATGGAGTACAAATCTCCACTTGTCGTACCAAACGGGCGCATCCACATTTTTCTACACGGCTTCTAAACTCTGGAATGATCTCCCTAGTTCCTGCTTCCCTCTCACTTATGATATGAGAAAATTTAAGGTAGCTGTTCATAAACATCTATTGGCAATTCATTATCCCTCTATCCATCCTCCTAAGTGTTCCTGAGTGCTTTAACACGATAGGCCAAATTTAGCCTGTTCAGGTCCACACTCATAAAAAAAAATACCGCTAGATGGATGCCCAATCAGACACTATTACAGAAATCTACAATTAGCTTTTTACAAAATATACAACTAGGTGGCGCCACTCCAATGAAGCCAATACTCTGTAACAAGTTTAAGAGTCCTAACATTATCTTATGAGATAGTATGCTGGCCCCCTTATTAGAATAATATTTCAAATTCCCCGCCATACCATTCAAATATACTTTTGAAATACAACATGGCCAAGACAAGGATGGACAGCATGGGGATGTTGAAAACGGTAAGAGATACGAAGGCAAAAGTTCATTATTGTTTATCGTTTCCGAGATTTAAAACAAAATGCGATTTTTGGGTTTTTCTTTTTTCGTGATTCCTTCATTTATTTTAAGATTTTTAAAAACCAAAGTTACTTCTTCATTGTTACGTTTTGAATCTATTAGATGGCGTTTTGAAATTTTTTATTCAACGTTTCGTCTCAAAACACTCTGTATTCGATAGTATTTTTTATTACGAATTTAACCATATATTACACATTATCGTTTTGGTCTCTTTACTGAAGAATTTTAAACACGGTCTAGCATTTCTGGCGAAATTGTATTAACTACTGCCATAACCGATACTCACAACTGCTTTTCAAAATTCCCATCATATACTTGGTTTTTCAGGTAACCCCACTCAAAAAATCCAACGGACCTAAACCGGGTGATCGGGCTGGCCACTGTAAGTTCCAATCCATTTTCCATTCAGCATTTAAATCGTTGTGGTAAACAAAAGGCCCTATTATTCTTCGTCCCAAAATGCCCATCCACATATTAAATCCAAATATATGTTGATGTCTTGATTCTATTTTTAAATAAGGATTTTGTTTTGCCTAATAATGTTTGTTACGTCGGTTGAAAATTCCATTGTTGGTTATCATGCTTTCATCAGACCAAATTATTTTAAAAGGAAAATTTAGATTTTCGTCACATTTTCTAATATACCATACGCAAAAACCTGTTCGCCGCTCGGAATCAGCTGGTCTAAGACCCTGACCAACTCTAAATTTATATGGGTGAAACTTATTCTTATTTAAAATTAATTGTGGTGTAGAATTAGCTATATCAGTACGATCTTCAATTTGTCTTGTCGATATTGATGGGTTTTCAACAACGGTTTATAAAAGGTTTTGTAAATAAACCAAATTTTTTTTAATTAGATTCCAAACGTCTAAAAATGGATTTACCAGGTTTCATTCAGGATATTTATCTAAATACATCAGCTCAGTTACTACACAATTTCTGTGGGTTAAGATGTAGCATGCCAACATATCGAACTTTTCTTCGTTTGTAAAATTTCGTCTTTCCATAGATACACTTATTGATTAATTATAATTATAAATTAACTAAACAAAACCAAAAATACCACCCACGAAGTAATGTTAAACAAGTGTTATTTTATCAAAGCCTTCTAATGAACTGATATATGAAAAATGTAAAAATGAAAATCCGAATTTTTCAGCTTTAAAACCATAATGTGTAATACATGGTTAAATTCGTAATAAAAAATACTATCGAATACAGGGTGTTTTGTTGGTTGCGGCGATAAAAATAAAATTGATGATGGTTTCTCGGAGACGAAACGTCGAATAAAAAATTTGATTACGCCATCTAATAGAATTGAAAAAGTGACTCTGGTTTTTAAAATCTTTTAAAATAAATGAAGGAATTACAAAAAGAGAAAAACCAAAAAATCGCATTTTGTTTTAAATCTCGGAAACGATAAACAATAATGCCCTAAATTATACAACTTTTCTCTAATTTAACCGCCTTCATATCTCTTACCGTTTTCAAGATCCCCATGCTGTTCTTCCTTATCTTGGGCACGTTGTATACTACTAGTGGAGCCATGATCAACCTCTATTACAGAAAACATTCATTAGTTTTAAAAATACACCAGTAGAGGGCATCACAAACAATAAGGGGGCCAGACAAGGGGCGAAGTTCTGGAGTCTTATTGCAGTCTTATGAAATAGAATTAGCCCTCTTCATTATAATACAATTCCAAATTTCAAGTTCTCCCGCCATAACAATTACAAAATTGGCCGAAAAAACAAAACGGACCAATCAAAAACCGAAGGGCGTGGCCAGCCCTTAGGTCCTCCAATCAGAGCCTGAGGCCTGGGTCAGTATGCGCCTGCACGACCAATCAGCTGGAAGGGGCGTGGCCTACCCTTAGGTCCTCAAATCAGAGGGGTCGGCCTGGGGCTATATGCGTACGCACGACCAATCAACTGGAAGTGGGCGCGGCCACGTAAGGTAGGGGACACGTGATCACCCCCACTCCCATCCCCAGCCCTTTTGTGCTGACGTCATCCGATTAAAGGTAGTCTCTGATTCTACTGACAGATTACATTAATTAACAAATGGACAGAAACAGATACATTATAGCGAGTTTTATAGCTTTTATGAAGGCTTTTGACACGGTCAACGTAGACATACTACTCAGCTGCCTTTACGACCTCGTATATGGCTAGAACAAGGCCATTACGAATTAAGGTCCATAAATGTACATGCTCTCTACAACACAGTGAATTGTACAATGTACTTAGGATTAAACATAGGCTCCAGACTAAAGTATGATAAGAACATAAATTTTATTTATACAAAAATTTAAAAAGTTATAGGATGTTTTTACATACTTTAAAATATAGTGGACACAAAAACTATGATAGTTACCTTCAAATCCTTAATAGAATCTATCGTTAGATATGGAGTACAGGTATGGGAAGCGCAGAAACAATACATATAAAAAGAATTGAATCGTTAGCACAATTTTAAAAAATAACAATTTATGCAAGAAACAATTATTACTACGTTTCGACACTTAACACTAACAGGATAGTATAAGTACTTGCACTTAATCATACACTATGCAAATGATCAAAACAAATATTCAATACCTGACACATTAAAACTCGACATAGAAGATACATTGTTCCGCGATATTTTAATAACTACGGTAAAAAAACAATGCCAAAACTATTTAACAATGTACCGGAAGATACGGAAAAAAGTAGAATCAGTACATTAAAAAAATGTAAAAAACTTTGTTACTAAATGAATCAGCTCAAACATTCGTTAACTCCGTCACTAAAAAATGTTTACATATTGTATTAAGCAAGGCACCAGCTCACAAGTCACTTGACTTAGCTGGAACTTTTTGTATGATAAAATGAAGTTAATAAAATATTACAAAGATCTACTACTAATCCTCTGATCACAGTCCTTGATAATCTTAACCATACTCCACATCTTCTAGATCTCTTTCTTACGTCAAACCGACTTGTATATAAAACTTCATTTCTTTCCCACTAGGCCTATCTGACCACTGCCTAATACAAATAACTTCTTCTGTCCCTAATTCCTCTGTTGTTCCCAACATTGATAAAACCTTGTAGTGTTTTAAGTCAGCTAAATGTAGTGATTTTTGCAACCTTTGAATATTGTTTTCAATCGTCCTCATCTTCGGACAATGCCCTTTCAGTATCTGAAGGCATTCTTATGGGGATGGAGTTATACATTCCCAAATAACAAAATCGTATAGGTCATCTCGTTCCCAATCCTGGTTCAATAGGGCTTCTTCTGCGGTCGAGAGTCATGCAGACTATGTTGGTGTTAAAAATATCTGCAAAATTGTTATCACTGAGGCTAAAACTTGTTTGAATAACGAAAGTACAATGAACTAGATACACGTCCTTCGAGGAGTGGTAAATTTTGGTTTGTACCTAAAGCCATCAGTACAAACTTTCATTTCTCACCACAACATATTTTGAGGGATCTGTAGTTGCTGATTCTGTAGACAAACCCAATCCTTTTGTGGATTTATTTGCATCAAATTCGTGTTATAATGATGTGCCGGGAGTCAATTCTTATTCATACGTTATGAAATCCCAGCTGGTATCTTAAAGGAATGTTCTCTCGAACCAGTATCAGTCCTATCTAAGCTCTATTCGATCTCTATGTCTTCTGGGGAACTTTCTTCATGATGGAAGTTAGCAAATGTTGAACCTAGTCCCAAAAAAAGCGACAAGATCGATCCCACTAAGTACCGACCAATTGCCATCTCTTCCGTGTTGTCTAAAGTCATGGAAAAGCCATCAATAATATAGTTTTGGGCGGAGTCGTTTAACAGGTGATCTTTCATATCTGACCCAAGTTTGAAACAATACATTAGATCAATTTGGTAAAACAGTTGTATCGCTTTAGATATATCAAAAGAATTTGGTACAGGTGTTGACTTGCTAAACCTGCCTCGTTTGGGTTAACACATACGCTCATCAACTGGGTTTCCAGTTTCCTTGATAAAATACGCATCCGTGTCGTGGTTGATAGGTTCTTAAAAAAAAATTGGCATTAACGCGAGCTTGCCGGAGGGTTCAGTTATAGCTCCTCCACTCTTTCTGCTATGCGTAAGTGATTTTATTTCTTCCAACGACTAAACCGATGAATTACTTTGCTCACGACAGCGCTCTTCACTGTAGTTCATCTCAGTCTACCCATAATAGTAATCTACCATCTATCTCAAATGAAGGCATTTAATTTGAAAGGGCCATGTCAATCAACAAAGACATTGAACCTATCCTTGAAAAAGAAAGCAATAATCTAGTTAAATTTAATGCTAACAAAACCCATTGTTGCTTTGTGTCCGCCCAAAACGTGAATAATTTCCTGTTGTAAGTATGAATGGTTCCGATCTTAAGTTTTCACACTCTGTTACTATATTGACAATGACTGTATCTTTAAATCTATCATGAGTTGGCCATTTTCCGTCAGCTGTTAGCAAAATTGGCCTACATTCGACCTCATCTAGAATATAATTCTCACATCTGGGTTGGTGCTCCCCAATATGCTCTAGATGTCGTTGATCGTATTCAAAGAAGAGTGATTAGGCGTATCAATGAAACGTCCTTAACTGTTGACATACAGTCCCTTGAGCATAAAAGAAACGTTTTAATTCTTTCCTTGCACTATCGGTATTACATTGGCTGTTCTGCTGCTGAATTATATTCTTTGATACCACCTCAGGCCATCTTTGCTAGGAATACTCGGTTTGCTCATTCGCCTAATCAATATGCAGTAAAAATCTCCACTTGTCTTACCAAACGGGCGCAATCCACATTATTTTGTACGGCTTCTCTTCTCCCCCTAACCATCTTCCTAAGTGTTCCTGAGTGCTTTAGCGCGTTAGGACAAACTTGCCTGTTCAACCACAATTATTAAAAAAAGAGATACTTTGGTAAGTAAAGCAAATATATACATATAACAACACAGCAGTTAAAATTATAGAACGTTTATGAGATTTCTACATGAATATGTAGGTGATTTGCGATAAATAGTACGCATTATCCTTTTATGCTTAACCATCACTTCTTTAATTCTCATAGAATTATCCCAACAGATAATGCTATAATTCAGAGTAAAATACACACGTACCCGTGCGTAATAATATGTAATTATATATTCAAAATTCATCACTTCATGTAACTGTTGAAGCGCGTAATTCAAGGTTGATAAACTTTTGAAGACCTGAGTGCTCCAAGAAAAGTTGTATTCATTCTCGATACCCAAACATTTAACAGATTTTAACTGACGTATTGATTTATTTACCTTCACTTTTAGCAAGTAAACTGTAATTACGACTACATTTAGAAATAGACACCTTGAGTTTTAGTTTTATTTAAAATTAGGCCATTTTCGTAGCACTATAATCTTTAATTTTCGATTTGTTTAAAAAAAAAGACCATATTCATTTCCAATGCTGCAATAACAGAGGAAGTATCATATGCGAAGAGCCTAATGAAATTGACATTACTGGTATTGAATATGTGAGTAACAAAAATGGACAGAGAAACCTGCTCTGTGGAAAACCAAATGCTACGTAATGATATGAGCTTTAATAATAAAGCTCAATATGAGTTACCGAGCTGGTAGCGTAGTGGTGACACGATCTGCTTAGCATTCGGGAGATAATGGGTTCGACTCCCTTTACCGTCTACCTTGTATGAGTTTTTTCAGGGGGTTTTCCTCATACACATGAATCGGCATGGTCACTGCTTATATGCACACCATGTGCGGCTACTTAGACGAACGCTCGGGTAGTATTTTCCCCCTCAGAACCCTAACTCCGTTCCTTCCGATTCTATCCTGACCACACCCATCCTTAATCCCACCATGCATATATACGTAGTATATGTATGTATGCTGGGAATCCATGATTGTGGCCGAAGGAGCTCGGAAAGCTCGAGCAGCCCGCCCTCCCCCTTGAGGATGGAAAGAAATACGTGGCCCCTTCCCGTTCCCCGTTCCATTTATGAGTTTGTAAACACCAAGACTTATAGTATAATGGTCGTATAAATGTTGGTTTCTATTCAAACTTGCCTACGATAAAAAGGGGGCTATTATTTTTTTTCCAAGAAACATATACATCATCAAGTAAAACAACTTTAAGAAAGAGGAATTATTCGTGGCTATAATCTCAGATTCCCTAAATTACAGGTTTCTTGGTATCACTGACTGGCGTTTTCTTGCACAGTTGGATGAAAGTAAATATCTTTCATCTTGTGTATGATGTGAAATAATTTAAATCATTTCACTTTTTGTGATCACAATTCTGATCTATGCAATGTTACTATAGATAATAGCGATATTCAATTAGCTGCAAACCTTTCTACTGCTTTATAAGCTTAATACCAAAAGCACGCTGGAATTTCCAAAAAGTAAACTGGGTTAAATTTAGGGAACAATTTGCTACTAATTTACATTGAGTTCCTGAGTCTCATAAACATTATCAACGCTTTGTTGTTGTTACCAAGAATGTTTCAAAACGTTCGTAACACGCATGTACCTCGCTGGAATAATGAAACCAATAAAGTTTAAAAAGGAGATATAAAAAATCCAAACTTCGCTTAATACGCCAAATAAAGATGAATGGAGGGAATTAATGGAAAATATGAACTTTATGCATTACAGTCGCATAGTTGGGAATTTCTTAAAAAACTTGATAATTGTCCCATATAAGTGCTTAATTCACAATTCCTCCAAATACTATAACTTCTCGTTTGTTAAATATTTCAAACTCAGTTATCAAAGAGTCCTTTCACAATTGACGAATCAATAGTTGTTATATGTATATCCTTTGAAAAAAAAATAAAATCTGCTGGATATTTACCCTGCGCTTACAAAACATCATGGAAAACTTGATCAAAATTGGTTGTTGTCATTTTACAATGTAATTTTTACATTTGGAATATACTAACTGAATTTCGTCGTGGGACCTGGTCACAACCCCCACTAGCCACAATGCCCACAGTCTTCAGTAACCTCCACTCTGGTCATTACCTCCACTTTAAATTTCATCATAACTACTCTCACCACAACTTCCACTTTGAAATTTGATCATAACCCCCACTCTGGTAACAATCTCCACTACTAAGTTTGGTAACGACTTCCATTATGGCCTCAGGCGGCCGTAGCCCCGTTGCTATGGATCGTACAGACTTGATAAATATATCAATAGAAAGCTTATTTTATACCCAACTACGTTTATTTAGCGTATTTTCCTGTAACGCCAGAAGTCATACTACACACTTCGTTCTTATGAAAATGCAAATTTTCACCATTATTACACGTTTAAAATACACCATTAAAAAATCCAAAAAGCTAAGTATTTCAAACACGTCGTTCTTAGTTCAAAACGTAGCTATTATGTTGTAATTTAATTTGGTACCATGTTCATTTCCACAAGTCAAACGCTTCTTTCGCAATGGCCGTGTAGTTCAACGCTTCTCCAGAGTTCAGACACTCAAATTCCAAAAAGCCGGCGCGGGAAAGTTAGGGACACTTGATATACTGTGCAGAACATCAAATAGTGGGTTAACTGTGGGACGCTTTGATTATATATTGAAATCATAAATGTATCTAATTTTTTTAAGTGCGGACAATACTTTTACACAAATACTTTTCTTGAAACGGTTAATAAATGTGTAATCCTCTGCGTTTCATCTTCAATAGATTGTAAATTATCACTATATTATTTTAACAAAATAAATACTTTGTGTATAAAATAAATCAAAGTACAGGTTGTAGGTTCAAATCCTACTCGGGGTAAACTTTTTATTTATGTATTTAATAAAATTAATAATAATTTCTTATTAATTGTTCTATAATTTGATATTAGATGCTTACATGTATTCTGATCATTTTTTCACTTCAAAAAGACATATGTTGAGAAAAATTGGTACAATATATAGTAATCAAAGTATTTTCCATCATATTTTACAATTTTTTCCCATCTTTGTGGCAACACGGCGATACCGTGTTGAATGAACCATGTTGGTTTGGCAGCGATCCAATCATCTATCCATTTCCGCATTTCTTCAGCATTTCGAAACCGTGTGCCAGCCAAGCCATGCTGCATCGATCTGAACAAGTTGTTATCAGAAGGCGCTAGGTCTGGTGAGTACGCTGGGTGCGGCAGAACTTCAAATTCGAGCTGCAACAGTGTATCATTCACAACTCTTGCAAAGTGTGGCCGACCGTTGTCATGCAAGAGGATGATTTTGCGTCTGTTACTCGCTATTGCTGGTCTTTTTTGCAACAATACATCGTTCAATTTGTTCAAATGATTTCGGTAGATATCTGCAGTAACAGCTCCATTTGGTTTTAGTAGCTCGTAATACACTACACCTTGATGATCCCACCATATGCACAGCAAGACTTTAGGGCCATGAATATTCCGCTTCGGTGTCGATGTGGATGGCTCTCCTGGACTAACCCATGACTTTTTTGCTCTTGGGATTACCCTAGTAGAGTCACTTTTCATCGCGTCACAATACGCCACAGAAAACTCTTCTTTTTTTCCTAGCAAGCAATGAAACCGCGACGTTGAAAGGGTTCGAAATGGCATTTTCAGTCAATTCGTGTGGTTGCAACTATTTTCCCTCCTTTTGGATCTTTCCAATCCCATGTAAACGTCTGGAAACAGTTGATTCATCAATTTCTAAGCTGTCTGAAAGTTCTTTGAGACTTTGATCTGGGTTTTCGTCCAATAAGTCTTGCAATTCATTGCCTTCGAACTTTTTTGGTCCTCCAGGCCGTTCTTTCCCATTGACATCAAAATCACCACTTAATATGACGGAGCAGCATCACCAATAGGTTTCTAAAAGTATTTGATGGGCTTCAGCCGCAGATTTTTTCAAATCAAACAACAAAAGTAATAAATGTTGAAAATACACTGAATAACTCAATAATATTAAAAAGAAAACTGTTATTTGATACAGAGAAATGTCAAAAGCATCAAATTTAACAGTTAGGTTAGGTTGTTTAACAGTTGTTTCCCTTAACTGTTGAATTTGCCAAAGTTCGAATACTGAAAGATTAGTGAAGTTACTATATTATTACATAAAGACCTGCTAAATCAATTATAGCACATATTGCTGATACATATTAAATTATTTTAAACAACTTAGAAAAGGAAGACAATTACTCAAAACATGTTTGCTAATATAAAGTACTCAGGAAAAATGCATGAGTAATTTATTTGAATGCTTTCAGTGTTTGCTCGGATACAACAGTTGAATTTAAAATACAAAATTCTATTTACAAAACATAAGTTTCGCCTTCTAACAAGAAATAGAAAAATTACTATTTGTTAGGCTTTTGTCTCCACCTGCCTCACTTATGTCTTCAAAATCTGGTTTCCAATTTCATATAGTGCATTGGCTAACTATAATATACTTACAATCAAGCAATGGTTGAAGTATAAAATAAAATATATAGTAATAGAACGTGTCAAATTATTTATTCATTTGAAAATAATGCTGGATTACATATAGATAGGTACTAACAAATAAATAAATTCTAATTATTTACTAATTTTCACAACTCAAAATACATTTAATGGTAATTAATACAAGGTAATAAAAGTTCATAAACTTTCCCCAACTGTTTAAAACATTTACATAAAATTAATATGTATCGTTTAACTCGTTAATACTCAATAAAAATATTACAACAGTGATGTTAAAATTATACCTAACAAATTGAATTATACACAACCATTTTGTAAAGAAAAAAGCAACAGTATTGCTTATAATACCCAAAAACATTTTCTTAACATTAAATTAATTCAGAGGTAATACAAAAGTACTTATCTTATAAAAATGACAGATGCAAAATTAAAAAACATTAGCTGATTATGTCAATTAAATAATGGAAGTAAAACTTTTGGTATGTTTTTATTGATTAGCATTATGTTTTGTAAGGAATACCACAACTTTGTTTTACCAAAACCCGGATGATTTACCACCTGGTGGATTTTTCACTCTAATACAAGCACGTCTCTCAACATCCAAATCCTCTGCAATGTAAAGTATTGTTACACTATTACAACAGTAGAAATTAAAACTTACCACTTATTGAAAATGTTGAATCTTGCAAGTTACGTTGGCCTTCTGGCCGCTGTCCCCTACAAGATGGTGTGCTTACGGATGATTCTGGCAGTGTTGGTGTAGGGCATACTTTTCGATCATTATCCTACAATAAAAAAGTGAATTATAATAATCGTTCTTTAAAAGATAAAGGAGTAATCCCATAAAAAAATTGTCTCAATACAATTCTAATAATATTCTGCGATTTATCTCTAATTATTAAAGAATTAAATATTTATTGTTGCTATCTAAAGCTAAATTTCTGTATCATAAAATAATCAAAATAAAGTAGCGATAAACTATGCAAAATTGAGGTCGTGTCACAATAAATATATTAGGAAACAGTATCGTTGAATAAACATCTTTGATAATTGCCTTATTTGCCTGAAGACATAGTTATGGTAAGTAGCTAGTAGTTATTGACTTCCAAACCTAAACAGATTTAACATGCATCATTACCTTTGCTGTTGTGACTGTGTTCGATTTTATTAAAATTATAAATTGTCCATTACAAATTATGGGTATTTTCCATATTGCAAGTTCACAGTAGAGTACACCTGAATTGAACTGACACAGGTGTCCAATTATTTCCAGATTACGTATAATAATAACTGTACGTACCTACCTACTAATATAGTGCAAATGGAAATACTTTTGTCATACACTTATTGTACTCCAAGCTCCGGCAGTGAAAAGAGTTACTGATTTTGTTGCAATGGTGATGATATATCGTGCATTTTTAAATACTAAACCTTTTGACGTCAAAAAATTGCAACCTTTAGCATCCTTAGTACATCACGTTTAAGCGATTGCAAAAAAAAAATTATTTGGGCCCGATTTGCAGGATTTTTGACCGCCAACGTGTCCCCAAAATTGCAGTCCAAGGTGTTTTAGAGCTTGTCAGGACACATGCAAAGATATTTTCGTAGAAACTGAAAAATAGCGTACATCCGGTGAAAAATATCAAGTACAATATTCCAGAAAAGCGTACACTTGGAGCACTCGGGTCTACACTAATACTTCCCTCACATCTCCTGTGGCTTCAAAAACGCAGTTAGTGACTTCTAGCCACCAGAACTTGGAGTATATTAAAATAGTTTTAAAAAAGTTCTATCAAAACTGTGCTGGAATAAATATGTGCAATGTACAACGTACACAAATTATCAAATTGCAATGAGAATTGTGATCAAGTTCAATTACTATGTACTCTACTATACTCTTGCAAAAAAAAAAAACAGTTTTTCTATTCTATTATATAACATTATAATAGGGAATTATGCACAATCTGAGTCTTAGCAAAGAAAACATTGCAATAGTCAGACGTTTGGAACGTCAGAAGTTAAAATTAATATTATATGAGAATTGTGCTAAAGTGCTTTTTATATATTTATATATTTTTGAGTTATTAAAAAGTTTATAAAGGAAACACTCCTTTTATGAAGCATAGCAAAAATAAAACACACTCTGCTTATTGTTATTTATTCATTTTTATTATCTTGTTTTAATGTCTAAAAATGAATGATGGCTAGTATAGTAAAATAATAAGCTCATTCGATCTTTGAAATGTTATTTACAAGTACATTTACATGCAACTACTACTATGTGAGTATTACAACTTTGGTAACATACATTTAGTACAATGTGAAGCAAAAATAATTTTGCTTCATTACATTAAACTTATAAGTATTAAAACGTGTTGTGTGAAAAAAACAAGCAGCAACTTAAAATGACTGTGTAAACAAAAAAAACAAGCATAGGTTTCTAATCACGATTTTCATTCGTTTACCTTTGGTGTAGATATCAAAACGTCATTTGTAACTCCATTATCGCTTGGCTTAAGTTTTGAAGCATTTTCAATATCATAAACGAAGGGTGGAAAAACAGGAGCTTCAATATAGTTACCATGACCTTGCACAACTTTGACTTGCTCATCATCAACGCACACACGTCCATTGACTATCACATATTCTGGAACACCGTGGCATTCCATACCCTGTCAAAAATTTTTACATTATCATACTCTTATGTCGTTAAATAATGTACCTCAAATATGTTAAAATCAACCGCTTGATGATGGGTTTTTGCTGAAATGGTTCTGGTTTTATTAGGATTCCAAATTACAATATCGGCATCAGAACCAACAGCGATACATCCTTTTCTTGGATATAAATTAAATATTTTTGCTGCAGTTGTACTAGTAATTGCGACAAAACGACAAGGGTCTAGTATTCCACTATGAACACCTTTTTCCCAAATCACAGACATTCTATCTTCAACTCCATTAACTCCATTAGGTATCTTCGAAAAATCATTCAGTCCTTGTTCTTTTTGAACCTTGTTAAAAGTGCAATTATCACTTCCGGTTAATTGAAGATTGTTTCTACGAGATAAAAAAATTCAAATTTTGCGCAGCAATTATTAAGAGTATTCTATATTGTTAGACTTCATACATCAAACACTAAAAGCGTATAAGTAATTTGCATCTCATATTTTCTTTAATTATGTGAGAATAAACTATGTTAGATGTTAATAACACACTTACGATGCTAAAAATCCCAAAAGCTGAGATGGGGTGTCAGAATTAGATCGTAAAGGTGGAGATGTAATGGTGGTGACGTTACGACGGTCGCCTGCAAGGACTGCAGCTGAAGCAAGCACTTCTCCAAATATGATTTGACCCTCTGCTTGTCTTTCAGCTATGATGTTTGCAGAGTGAGCGCTGGAGATGTGCGCCACATATAAAGGCGTTTTTACCTATACTTAAAAATGTTTGACAACGCCTTTCACAGTTGTTTTAATATAATTTTAGGCAGTATATGAATGTAAAGGTGACTTACCGAGTATTAAGTGATCAAGTACATGTGTTTAATGCATATGACAGCGCACAAAAGACATTACAAATGCAAATACACGCCAAATCTCATGCTTAATGAAAATAATAATATAGTTATATACATAGCATGTTTCATACAATGTCTTGAATTGTGTTACGTTATATTAGTAGTGTTTGTGTCGGAAACCACAAAGGAAAGGATAAACAACACTTACTGTGCCAAATAATTCATTAAACATTGTGGTGTCGTAGGGTCCGACCTGAGAGGAGGACTAATCACGTGACCTGCTGAGTGTTGAAAGCAAGTGTGCTTACAGTGGGAACCATCAGAACCTAATGCAGCTGCCAAAGTCTCACCAATTACTCTAACACCACGATTACGTGCTTGTACTAATGCTAGAGTTGCTGATTTGCTCATCACATGCACAATATACAATGGACAATCTACCTACAACATGCCGTCAACACCTATTTGCTTAATAAAAAAAAATTAGCAACGAAATATTCTATTCACTAGACACCAAAATCAAATAAAACTTTTAAACTTTGGAAAATTTTGGAATTGTATAAAATTCACTATCTACAATAAGAATTATAATCAGTAACAATTTTGTACATTTTATCATTCTGGTTTACGCATTTACTATAACTCACGTGTCCGATTACGTTTTTTGAAAGCGGAAGGTTGATTAGACCGCCCACTTAGAAATAAAACCCCCGAGAAAGGTTGGCATATAACAAACTTGTGACCTGTACATATTTGGGATACAATGTGTATAAACGGGACATTCTATGATTCTGATGTTTGAATGTAAAGAAAATTTCTATAAACTGTAACAAATTTTCTTAAATCTTACCAGTATCTTAAAAAGTTCACTAAAACTCAAGAAATTTTCCAAAACAACACTTGTTTGATTTGTTTAGAAACACTTACATGTGGGAGTATGGTACCTATACCGAAAAAGGTATGATGTACCAACGTTTTGGGGATAATAAGTATGAACCTGCAAAGTTAGAGCGGGATAAATGTAGCTAAAAAATATCGTATTTAAATGCTTTGTCGTCGTTAATTTAAAAATGATTGTCCAGGCCTGGATTGGTAAGATTAAAAAGCAAAGTTTCCCAAAGTGCCGATAATCTTCTGTGTTTAAATATCTGTAGTGCTCAATACGAGCAGGGTATAACACGGTGGATGTCTATTATAACAGCACTAGCAGTTAGTCAAGTTGCAAGAACACTAATTTGAAATCGGGATTTAGAGGATGTAGAACACACTGTGGAAGTTGACTATAGAATCAAGTAGTCGGAAAAACCATTTGGTAATAAAAATTGCCAAAGAATGATTTTTAATGAGGTTGTAAAAGAAGTTCCAGGTAACTTTGGAAGAAAATATAACAGTGTTGCACGAAAGGATCATACAGGTCGCAAAAATACATAAACCTGTATTATTACTGCGAGTTATTTTTTGAACCTTCCATTTAGTAAATGATACTATAGAAAAGTTACGCTTAATGTCTCTGACATTACATATGTTTTATAGAGTGTGGCATATTTTCTACAACTGATTGGAAATTCTGAAGGTAGTCGTTATAGTGGGGTATAGGCTACTCTTCCAAGGCCTTTATAGGTTTTCTTAATGAAATTTGAAGTTACAGGAACGCGACCCTAAACAATTAAAATCAGAATTTAAAAATTTAAAATTTGTTTTAAATAAACTGTATAATCATAAGTTTAAAAAACCCTTTGGTGACGTCCGTAAAAAAAAATGTTTAATGCGAGGAGCCAAAAATGATAAGAATAATAATAATATCTCGCATAAGTAGAATGAGGAAGCTACATATAGCTCCTTGAAAAGAGATAACAAAAAAAACAAAAGAACCAAAATCTCAGACTGTTGCTAGTAATTTTTTTGAACTCTCCAGTTTGGGAAACCATAGTAAAAAGTTATCTAAAATTCAAGTTTCTCGTCTTCCACCGTTACATATTCTTTAGCCATTGGTTGTGGTATACTTTGTCCCAATGAAAGTAGGGGCCAAATATTAAATGATTGGAAATATTCCTATGGAGGTAGTTATTACGTTACAGTGCGTATCGAAAGATACCCTTCCAAGGCTTTTAAAGGTTTTCTTAGTAATGTTACAAGAAATCCAGATTTTAATGTTGACTTTGTTGTGCAAAGCTCTTTAAATGGTATAATCAGTTTCCGATAAAGTGTCAATAAAACAAAGTAGTCGAAGAACATTTTTTTATACGATTGAGGCAAAACGATAAGAAGCAACAATATCTCGTATTTGCAGACAAACGAAGTTGCATGTAGGAAAACAGATAATAATGATTCACATCTTAAACCCTCTACTCGGGAAATCACAGCAAAAAGCCAAGTTCTTTTCTTTCACGGTGGTATATACGTTTTTTAGACATTGTGGTATATTTTGGATCAATGGACACCAAAGTGCAAAAATTTAGATTGGAAAAAACCAAGGAAGATAGTCGTTACAATGGGGTAAAGTTATCTTTCCAACACTTTTAAAGGTTTTCACAAGAACCCAAATACCATTAGAATTAATAATATGCCTTGTAGACAGAAAGAGGTCAGTTATTCAAACTCTAGTATTTGCTACTGCTGTATTTTTTGAACTTTACTCTTCGAAAGGTCAAGGCAAAAGAACCATAAAAGAGTTAAGCTCAGATGATAGTATCCATTATTCGTAAAGCTATAGTATGGTAGTCCGTAAGATGCCCATCTATCAAAAGGCAAACTATCAAAAGCCCAAGTTTCTTAAATACTTGGAAATTACGTCTTAATCATTTGCGAATGATTAATCTCCAATTTTTTCAAATAAGTCGCGATCGATTGAAACCAAACTGTGGAACGATAGCACAAATCATTACAATCTCAAAAATTGAAATAGATATATGCAATACCACATTTTTCAAAAATAATGTCTTTAATTTAAAACAAAGATGTGCTACAATAATCGTGGCAGACTAAACTGTAGTTACACCATTTTTGAGATAAAAAGGTTAACAGGTGTTTTCATAACATCTACGAAACAAAAATTAAAAACTGACTTGCTGTCATTATCTTAAATGTTTGCAAAAGCTATCAACATATTTATAGAGTTGTTAAAAAGGCTTATCATGTGCACATAACTTTGGTATCCCTCTTGAAGCGAAAACTATCAGAAAACCATTATTTACCAAATTTGCGATCACAATTTAAAATTCATTGTGCCACGAGAGCAATGTCGAATACTTTATCTGCGGAATTATGTGATGTGAAGCACCGCTCAAACAAGTTAAATGCAGCACAAAATGTACTTAGCACATTAAATGCTTTGTTATCATCGTTTTGCAAAGAATTGTCCAAGCCTGAATTGGGTACACTCTTCACTGAGAACGTTTAGCCAATAATGCCTCCAAAAATTCTAAAGCGAGCTTGCTTTAGTATGCGCATGCTGTAAATATCAAAATAAATGGCCAATTTATCTGCACAGGGGATGGTACTAGAATGAGTCTTACAACAGCAGCAATGTTAGTTGGTTGGATTTAAACGTCTTTGGATGCTGGTTCTAGAATTTAATGCTTGTTAAATCAATAAGAAAGTTTTTGGACCTCCATTTCAGCCTCTGGATGCGTCATATTTTCGGCTGACGGAAGGAAATTAGGAAAATACGCTAAAGATAGTCGTTACAGTGGTGTCCAAAAAGGCGATCTCAAATATTTGAATTCTTAATATTTGAATTGGCCATTGAGCCAATTACAATAAGAAACAAGCACATCTCAAATTTGTGGAAAACAATCTAGTGGCTATTGGAAAAGGGATACCAAAGTTAGCCAAAAGAACCGTAGAAAAGACAGACACACGAAGTCCTCTCTGTATTGCTGCTGTTAGTGATCTTTTTCAACCCACAATTTCGGAAAATAATTTTAAAAAAAGTCTTCAGCGTCTTTCATCATTACACACTTTTTACGGATACTGGGTATGGTATATTTTCGGTCGAACAAATGATAGATTTAGAAAATGTAGAAATTTTGCGTGTCGCAAACTCTTTAGTTACAAGAAGTTGTTGAAGAAAATATCCCGTATTCGCAAAAAGAGGAAAATGCTGGATTCAGGTATCCAAATTGCAGTTTTTACTACTTCTATTAGTAACCTTTGTACCTTCCACATCGTGAATTCAAGATTAAAGAACCATAGAATAGCCAAGCTTGAGATTAGCAGCATTTGAGTAAAACATGCGGGAAGTAATAATAGTCTGTGTCCAGTAACAGGGAAATTATCAAAAGCTCAAGCGCTTTAAATTGTTGTTATTCGTTATGATAAACATATCCGGTACAAATAATAGGCGTTGTAGATTATCGGACAATTATACCCATAAAAAAACCCGAATATGGTGACATCAATTTCATGATTCATGATTTTTTTTTTATTGAGATTAAATAATATGACGACAGATCCTTTTTACTTAAATTTTTTATACATACTGTACCAGAAATATTACTATAAATTTTTATAAGTACTTTCGTGGGCGATTGAATGTTACGTTCATCTTTGAGACACTTAAGCTCAATAATCCAGCTCACATGATGGGTTAACGTTTCATTACCAAAAATTGCATTAAAGTGGCCTCGGTTCATGGAATTATTAATTGGATGAAAAAAGTTATTATAGCATGTTACATTTCCAAAAATATATCGCACTCAACTAAAAATTAATTGTGAACCAATAAGAACAAATCGCTACATTCTTAAAAATCAAAATTTTTCAAAGTTTTAATTGAAAACAAAAATAGCAAAAAAATGTGCTGCTTTGAAAATCGTGCCAGGTTAAAACTGCATGCAATACATGTTTTAAAGAACGTATATATTCTGGGTTGCTAACTTATTTGAAAATGAGGTTCGGTGGGGCGCAATTATTTTTACCTGATTTGCAATTGTACAAGCACGATTAACAGCTTCTGCTTCTACATCTTCTGGTCTAGAAAGTTCATGTCCCTCTGGTCCCGTTACACCTCTTGCCAATAATCTTTCTGTGTTCTTGAAAACAATAGAGCCGTTTTCGGCATGTACCATAGCGACTGCACCTAATTGTTTACAAGCTTCAAATGCACAATATAAATCAGAATCATTTAACATAAATGAATATGCCATAAACGCTTTAAATGAATTAACTCCATGTTCTGCACAGAGTATAGACATTTCATCGCGTACTTTATCATTCCAATGAGAAATAATAACATGGAGTGCATAGTCGCAACATACCTTGTCATCTGCTTTTTCTCGATAAGAATAATAAGCATCAAGTAAGGATTCTCCTTTTTTGACGTTTACAAAATCAACTAGAATAGGAATATTTCATTTCGTGATCCAGATTAATAAGTATTTGCATATACATACTTATCATAGTAGTTCCACCGGCGACCGCAGCTTTTGTTCCTTGGTAGAAATCATCGACAGATACACAACCCATAAAATCAAATTCAAAGTGAGTATGTGGGTCGATCCCACCGGGAATTACTAATTTTCCACGTGCGTCTATTACTCTAGTTCCTCCAGGGATTATTAAATTACGACCCACTTGTTTTATCACTCCATCCTCAATATAAACATCTTGCTCAATAATTTCATCCTCATTTACTATTTTTCCATTTTTGATTAATAAACGATTTTGAGCACTCTAATAAAAAAATTATTACGTTAAAACATTTAATTAATTTTGTTTACTACCAGTCAATTTAAGATAAAACATTAAAAGAATCTAGACTTATTTAATATAGTTTGTAAAATAAACAGCTTTTGATTTCGGATTAGCGCTTATATTTATACTACTCGTCAGATTATATATCCTTCCCATTTTAACACATTAACAAGTGTAAATATAAGCGTTAATCCGTAACTGAAAGTTATTCATTTTATGAACTATAGTTATTTTGTATCACTAGGCCAGAAACGACTCAGTCCGAAATTCTGCTCATACTCGCAAAACTACTGTTTCTGGACGTGTGGCACACAGTTTTTTTTGTGCTTCCCTCAAAACGCGAACTATGTTCCTTCTGATTATATCATAACCGCACCTATCCTTAATCCCACCATCCATACATACTTAACCCTTTCTCACCTACTGGTTACATATGTGTACACTACATATTCTATGTCATTTCAGTGTACCGAAATAAAAATTCTTCTAAATCGTCACGGTCACATGTATTACTATAATAAACACGTCCTCCTGTCACCACCTGCAGTTTGGATAAATAACTAAGCACAGTAAACATATTTGTGGCGACAGTTGTCAAGATGGCCGAGCAACGAACAGGTGAGTGTTATTTACAGTACCGTTTCTTCGTAAAAATGCGGTAAAATGTTTATTCAAAATTCTGTATCACCGTAATAATGTGTCATAGTCCTTACAGAATAATAGTTACGAGATTTTTATTAGCGAAACGTGTAAAAATCGCAAAAAATTGTTTGTACCCATATGTGAACATGCGGTCGTTTTTATAAGTGTACATCAGTTCAAAATGGTAATCTACAAAATACTGAAGAGTTGGACGTGGAGAGCAATACACAGACTCCGACTATGAAAAAGAAATAAGTGTAAAACAAATAAAACCTACACAATCAAAAGAAAATAAGAAACCAGAGGAAAGTGAACAGTCGTATGAATATGCGAATGGTATCAGCGATAGCCACTCCATCTGTATACCTCAAGCAAATTGTACTAAGACCACAAAAAAAAAAAATATAAACATAAAAGGGGAGAAACAAAAAAAGTAAAAGAAAAACCAGATGAAAAATGGAAAGAAAAAATATTTCAGAAATTTAATGTCAGTTGGATTTTAGAAGAACCTCAACATGATTGTAGTGATCTAAGCCCGAATAAATTTTGTGAAAAATACATTCCAGAGGATATTCTTGAAATAATGACTGAAAAATCAAATATATATTCGTTAAGAACAAGTTAAAAATCCATAAATACAAATAAAAATGAAATATGCGATCTCGTAGCCATTCACATTCTAATGGGATTTTAAAATTTCCACGCCTTCGTCTTTACTGCTCTCCTGCAACAAGAGTCTCTCAGATTTCGGACATAATATCTAGAAATAGATTTCTTGCTCTAAGGAATAATCTGCACCTTGTTGTTGATAAAACTGATACAAATGATTAGTTTTGGAAAGTAAGACCCATCATTAATTCTTTTCTAAAAGGTTGTCAAACCTTACACTTGGAAGAGAATTTGTGTATAGATGAACAAATCATTCCTTTCAAAAGAACTGTGAGTATGAAGCAGCACATAAAAAATAAACCTACCCCTTGGGGCATAAAACAGTTCTTATTGCGTGGAGCAAGTGGGTTAATTTACAATTTAATTCCTTATGAAGGTTCCTCTACTCCAACTGATCCCGATACTGAAAAGAAGTACAGAAAGATTGGGGCAATCGTATGGAAACTTTGAGAAGTAATTGTAGAAGAGAAAAATCACAAATTATTTGCTGCAAACTTTTTTACTTCCTTGCCTCTCATGAAGGATTTTCAGACTAAAAAGATGCAGTGAGCATATGTAAAAATCGTACTGTTAATTGCCCAATTGCGGTTAAGACCGGTGATCAAAGAGAATTTGTCAATGGTGAAAACAATATCGTAATCACGCAATGGAACGACAACAATGTGGTTACAATGGTTGTTTGTTCCGGAACTTCAGATACTGCCAAGCGTTGGGATAAAAAAGTAAGGCGTACAGTGAAGTAATACGACTAGAAGTAATTCAGTTATATAATAAAAGTATGGGAGGAGTCGATAAATGTATCTAAGAAAAACCAATTGAACTTATGGTTTACTTCAGCTGTTGCCGAGTCACTTTTTAGCAGGGACGAATTATCTCTAAAAAGACAGGTAGACCAAGCGAAAATTTAGATAGTGCAAAGCAACTTAAGGTAAAAAAAGAATTTTAGATGTTCGTCCTCAAAACCTTATTCGATATGACAATATTGGTCATTTACCTTTTATGGAGAAGCTCCGCAAAGATGCAAAATGGAGAGTTGTAAGTCACGTTCTAGAGTGCAATGTGAAAAATATAAAATTCCTCTTTGTGTAACTTCGGCTAACAATTGTTTTAAAGACTTTCATGTTAGATAGGTACCTACTGTTTCATTTCAAGAGTAAGTAGTTAAGCTTAAATTAAGCAAATACTTAAAAATACCTTAGTTGATTTTTTTCCTGTCCCGTAATAACTAGAGGGTCCGAAAGGGTTAATGTATGTTGGGAATCCAACTCAACTGAAGTAGACTGCCCCCCCCCCCCTGGGGAGGGAAAACAGGTTGATTTTCCCTATTCGTTTGTGTTGACGTTATCATTTGTTAAACATATTTTTTTCATTTTTTTTGTGAATATTTTAAATTATGTTGGCAGCACTGAACATTGTTTAGCAGGTGCAAGCTAAAGTTAATTTATGAAATATTCACAAAAAAAATGAAAAAAATATGTTTTTTTTTATTTAGCACTACTAATTAGTAGTGCTAAATTCTAAAGTAACGTTTTCCAACCTGAAACAATAGGTTTCTGTACGATTTTGAGGGCTGGAACATTAGTATTGCCGGGCGAAAGCACAAAAATATAATTACTTATCAAGTGTGCGTGACTGAAAAAGTTGTAAAACTTTAGTTCCAAGTCGGAACATTTTCTAGCAGCAAAATGATCAATTTAGTTGGCTATATAAAGAATAAGTGTGTGAAGAGAATTAAAGCAATCTCTTTAAAAAAGCAGTATTTAAAAAAAGTCGAGCATAAAATCCTAACATGATACAATTTAAACAAGTTTGATTATTTTTAATTTTGTTATATGATTATGAGCAATTATTTGTGTCCCACATTTCTTTTACAATTAAGTACGATTAACCTTTGAGATGACATAACTAATAAAATTAACAAAATCTTTAATTGAGGGAACGCATGAATTATTCTAAATTAAAATTAACAATTAAACTATAAGTGAATAATAACAATACCTCAGAAGCCATAGTTCCCAATTGTTAGCCTACACCTCACGAATGTGAATAGATTTGTGAAACTAACAGTGAGAGTTATCAATTTTGATTAAATATTTCAGGAATATAGTACTTTGAACTTTAAATTATCATATTTTAATTTGAAAAGTAGGAATATTTAGTAAGAACCAGTTTATTACGAAATAATTATGTGTGAGTAAGATTATTATAAATTTATTAATTATTCCAGATACAAACTTGAGCTTGAGCTATAGAATATTTATATAGCAGACTGTTTGTTGGAACGACGTAATTTTCTAATTTTAATTCTGCAAAAAAATTCAAATTTTCTCGAGCACCTTTATACGGTGTTGTTTTTTCGTATATATATATATATATATATATATATATATATATATATATATATATATATATATATATTATAACTTATACTTGTGCAATGTTGTTTTTTTGAATATTAATCAATCCTAAACTTATTAACCCAGTTATTTGGGTTAAGTCAGATAATGACTGTTTACAGAACTTTAGTCTAAACCATTATCAATATAAAGGACCACGCCATTTTCTTATAGAAAGTGGCCTTCGGTTAAAATGTCTAATTTTTTCATATGTATTAGTTCTTGTCGTACACATCAATATTGTTCATAGCCACAAAGTCATCTGATGGTAGTTTTGGAAATACAGGGTGTTAAAGTTTCAAAATACCTACTTTGCCATGTTCATTATTTTTGGTTTGAAAGTACCGATGTTCATTTTATCTTCTAAATGCGATTTTTACATGTTTATAGGATATGTAGTTGTACACAAAGGGCACCATTCAATCTTATTTACAGGGGATACACATTTTGACATTATAGTTTTTTTAAAAAACGATTTTGTTTTATTACAACCACATAATTGCTATTGTGAAAGACTCTTCATTGGATATGATATTGTGTTGGTTATAAATCATTATAAATATATACACACACATATATATATATATATATATATATATATATATATATATATATATATATATATATATATATATATACAGGGTCCGACAACAAGAGCGCCTTCTACTAATACACTATAATTATTAAAATTATTTCTAAAAATACAAAACTAATAAAATAAAAAAAATAAAAAATTTAACGCTAATCATTAGCGATAATGATTTATAATAATTGTCCAAAATGTTGTCCGTTTTCTCGGATGCAGACCTGAAGTCGATCTTTAAAAGATTGTTCAACTCTACGCAACAACTCAGGAGTAATGCTATGAAAAGCCTGTGTTATACGATTACGCATATCTTCGGCAGTGTTGGTGGTTTCCTATAGACAATACTTTTTATGTAAAAAGAAATCTATTCTTGCCAGATCAGGGGACCTAGCTGGCCACCTCACAGGTCCATTTCGCCCAATCCATTTATTTGGAAAGACTCTATTGAGATAATCTCTTACATCTGCAGAGTAGTGAGCAGGAGCGCCATCATGTTGATACCACATTGTGGCTCTAATATCAAGAGTAATATTTTCTAATAAGCCCGGTAAATCGTTACGCAAACAGTTCAGGTACTTCTCACCATTCAAGTGTCCATCAAAAAAGAATGGACCGATGACATAAACCCCAACGATGGCACCCTAGACACTTAAAGACCACTTATGTTGATTATCAACTTGTCTTAATAAATGTGGATTTTCTTAGGAATAATAATGAAAATTATGTGTATTAACAAATCCATTCTTATGAAATGTTGATTCGTCTGTCCATAAAATATTATAAAAAAAATTTGGGTTTTGAGTAATTTTTTCTCTGGCCCAGTTACAAAATCGTACTCGATAATCGAAGTCTGCATCGCTCAATTCTTGGTGTAACTGAATATGATAGGGATGTAAGCAATTCTTCTTTAAAACACGGCCTACTGATCTCTCACTTATACCAACTATTTCACTTATGTCCTTTTGGCTTTTGTGATGATCCTCTTCGATGGCGAGAAGAACCCTCAATTCACTATCTTCATTTGTAGAAGGTTTAACACGTTCATGTTTGGAGTAATTGGCACATGAAGTTGCAATAAATCTACTCATAACTTTATGAAACGATCTTGCGTTTGGATGCCTTCTATCTGCATATCTTTCAGCATAAATTCTGCTGGCCAATAAACAGTTTCTTTCTGCAGCACCCAACACGAATATCATATCAACTAACTCATTCTGTGTAAAATTCATTTATAAAAATCTTGATTACTAACAATAACACTCGTAAATGGTTAACTACAGTTTTATTTATTTACGTCAAACGTTCAATTTTTATAAGAAGCACACTTGATTTTAGAATTTTACTTGAAATTGAAGTAAATATTTGTCAAATTCTTGTTAACATGCAATGCCTCCAGTACAAAAATTGTAATTAGTCTTCTATCATAACATATTAGTTTCTGTTGCGTTTTTTAATGTATAATACAATTGTTTTATGATGTTCTTTTTTATCTATACGAGGCCATGGATTTAAAAATAATCTTATACATTTTGAAAAATTGAAAATAATTCGGAAACTGCTATATTTAGGGATAGGGAGTTGTATGGCGAACTGACAAGGGTTAATATGTAGAAACCAAAAATGTAATAATATACAGGGTGTTTTATTTGAAAAAGCAAACTTTTACTAGTTCGAATAATGGTTAATTGGCAAGTCGATTATAAGCACCCTGTATGCAATTATGTCACTGTCTTCACATTGAAAAGAAGCTCTATCTGTGTACTTATTCTCATATAAATTAGATAACTTTTATTTTTCAACAGTTAAGGAGGTACATTTTCAAAGCAAACTCTGTAATTTCAATTTTTTTTTAAAACTCGAAATATCTCAGAAACGGCTATATTTAGGGATAGGGAAATATATTGCGAATTTGTTAGGAAAGATGTGTAAAATTAAAAAATGTAATAACATATAGGGTGTTCCATTTAAATCTTTTTATAATAATTTGGTCCTCTTTAAATAAACAACCTATATTCGCGTGAATAATTTTAAAATATGCACACAACTAAACTATAACTGCATTCCAAATTTTATTAATCTAGCTTATATAAAACGGAAGATATAGAAGAAGGCGCTCTTGTTGTCGACCCTGTATGTATATATATATATATATATATATACAGGGTGTCCCAATAGTGCGTATTCGGTCGATAGCTCCTTAGCCATTAAACTTAGAAGATAAGTTTAAATACGAAAGTTGTCTATTTTTATAAGCTGCATAATCTAAAAATAGTTTGGTTTCTACAGGGTGTAGTATAAAAGCGGTACAATATAGAACTTTTGATTTTTAAATAGAACACCCTATATATTATTTTATTTTTCGATTCTCCTTATAATTTTACATGTTTTTTATAAGAATTACTTACAAGCTAAATCTTACAGTTTTTGAGATATTTGCAAAGTTAACTAAAAACTGACATTTTTGTTGTAATACAAGCAGGCGCATCTCAGTTATTTTTAAAGATAAAAAAATAATGTTTGGTATAGAATTTATTCATACATGAGCTTACTTTAATATATTGTCAAAATTGGATTTCAATATACACGGTGATCACAAAAATTAATTCAATAACATAAATTTGAAAATGCTACATCTTCATTTTTTTAAATGGCACGCCCTATATTTTTTTAATGCCTTGCCTTCGTCTATTAATCGGCTTTCATTTCTGTTAAATATGTTCTATACCTATCTCTAATAGTTTCGGAGATATTTAAGTCTGTTCAATTTTTTTCGTTGATAACACTGAAAAAGAGTAACATTAATCGGTAAAAAGAAGCTATGAATACATAAGAAACTAAAAAACATATTAACTGAAATACAAACACTTAAAATTATAATAAATGATCAATGTGACCACCATTTTGTTGCTGGCAAACATGATGTCTTTGAATAAACGACAAATTTACTTTTCGTAACGTGGAAATATTTATATTTTGAATGACGTCTCTAATTCTTGCCTTCATATCATCTACAGTCGTTGGAGGAGTTTGATAGACTTTTTCTTTAATCCAACCCCAAAGAAAAAAGTCCAGCTTTGTCAAGTCAGGCTATCTTGCAGGCCAGGAGAACGGCCCTCCTCTTCCAATCCATTTGTTTTGAAACTGGATATTTAAATAATAATTTCTAACATTTCTGCTAAAATGCGGAGGAGCGCCATCTAATTTCAGCCACATTTCTTTAAGGGTTCGTAAAGGTAAATCTTCAATAACAGTTTCAAGTTCGTTGCGCAAGAAGTTTAAAAATGAATCTCCATTGACCGTGTTTAAAAAAAAAATATGGTCCTATAATTCTTTCCCCAATAATTCCGGCCCTAACATTAAGTGACCAGCGGTGTTGATGATCAACAGGAATTATAAATCTGGGATTCTCAGTATCGTAATAATGGAAATTATGTCCATTGTATCCATTTTTGTGGAAAGTAGCTTCATCAGTAAATAAGATCGTGCTAAAATAGTTGGATTTTTCTAAATTTTTATTTATGGCCCAATTGCATAAGTTTAATATATTAACGAAGTCATCCTCGTCTAATTCTTGTGCAAGTTGGACATGGTATGGATGTTTATATTTTTTTTATAATTCTATTAACTGATGTTTTTGAAACTCCAACTTCTGATTCAAATTGTCGGCAAGAAACGTGAGGATTTTCAATCACGGATTGAAGAACTAAATGTTCATTACCTTCGTTAATTGCGGTTCTTTCTCGTTCTAAATTGTCTTCGTAATGAATACTGCCTGTTTGCTCGAAACGCTCTTTCAATCTTGCAAATGCTGAAACTTGCGGGTGTCGTGCATTTGGAAATTTTGCTTGTAAATTCGATGAGTTAAAAGACAATTTTTATCGCTTTCACCAAGGACGTAAATCATATTAACAAGTTCTTCTTCCGAAAAATTCATTTTGTAATTTAGGAAGTAAGTATACAATACTACACAAATATTAGCACTGTTTAACAAGTTTGATTTCTTCATTTGTTTTCGTTCATCTTTTGTTTTACGCTCTTTTGAATAAATTGTTTAATTTTACGATGAATCGTTTAAAAACATCTCAAATATCTCTTAAAAATGGTGGTTTCATACAATATTTATTATAATTACAATTTATGTATTTCAGTTAATATTTTTTAGTTTCTTATGTATCCACAGCTTGCTTTGACCGACTAATGTTACTCTTCATCAGTGTTATAAACGGAAAAAATTGAACGAACTTAAATATCTCCGAAACTATTAGAGATAGGTATAGAACATATTTAATAAAAATTAAAGCCGACTAATAGACGAAGACAAGGCGTTCAAAAATATAGGGTGTGCTAATTAAAAAAAGGGAGATATAGCATTTTCAAATTTACGTTGTTGAATTAATTTTTGTGATCACCCGTTTATTCAAAGACTTCATGTTTGCCAGCAACAAAATGGTGGTCATATTGATCATTTATTATGATTTTAAGTGTTTTATGTTTTTTCGTTTCTTATGTATTCATAGCTTGCTTTGACCGACTAATTTTACTCTTCTTCAGTGTTATCAACGAAAAAAATGTAACAAACTTAAATATCTCCGAAACTATTAGAGATAGATATAGAACATATTTAATAGAAATGAAAGCCAATTAATAGATGAAGCTAAGACATTAAAAAAATATAGGGTGTGCGATTTAAAAAAATGAAGATATAGCATTTTCAAATTTATTGCATAAATTTTTGTGATCACCGTGTATATTGAAATCCAATTTTGTCATAGATTAAGGTAAGCTCATGTATGAATGAATTCTATACCAAAGATTATTGTTTTATCTTTAAAAGTAACTGAGATACGCCTACTTGAATTACTACATAAAAATGTCGGTTTTTAGTTAACTTTGTAAACATCTCAAAAACTGATTTAGCTTGTAAGTAATTCTTATAAAAAAGATGTAAAATTATAAGGAGAATCGAAAAATAAAATAATATATAGGGTGTTCTATTTAAAAATCAAAAGTTTTATATTGTACGGCTTTTATATTACAACCTGTAGAAACCAAACTATTTTTAATAAAATACTTATCTTTTTTTGGTTTTTTTAATGGTGTACTTTAAATTATACAATCTAAACGTTTCGATAACACTTACAGTGTTATCGAAACGTTTAGATTGTATAATTAAGTACACCATTAAAAAAAGATATATTATTATATGTAATGGTGAAAGTTTACATTTTCACAAACTATTTTTAGATTATGCAGCTTATAAAAATATACAACTTTCGTATTTAAACTTATCTTCTAAGTTTAATGGCTAAGGAGCTATCAACCGAATACGCACTATTGGGACACTGTATATATACGATGTATCTCAATTGGACAATATTTTTCTTTTTAAATAAAATTATGCCAATTCACGGTGAATTTAATTTAAGTATTTATTTTTGTTATCATTTGTAACAACATTTTAAACAATTTAAAACATTTTATTGCAACATTTTACTTTAAATCATTTTTTAATTGTTAAAAACATATTTTTATACAAAAAAAATAGTTATTTGCTTTTCTCGAATTTATTATTTTCTAAGAATCTTTGAATATCTGAAATAATCAAGTAGGCTTTGCAACAAAAGAAAGTTTGTTTTTTTTACTATTAGTAAAAATGACGCGTGGAAAGGTTGTTGATGAAAAAATTCGCTCAATTATTATCAATTTATTTAAAAAGGGAAAATCAAACGCGGAAATTGGTGATCTAGGTACTTTATCAAAGTTTACTGTCAGAAGTATTATTTGAGTTTATAAAACAACGGGTACAATAGCTACAAAACCTCGGTATGCGTCGAAATCCAAAATATCAGATGCTGATAGACGGGCATTGAAGAAGATTATTAGAAAAAACAGGCGTTCGAACTATGGTGAATTATCTGTTCTTTGGAGCGATGCTGTGGGGCGAAGTGTTTCAAGATCCACGTGCCATAGAGAAGCCCTTAAGTTAGGTTTTAAAACTTACAAGGTAATTTTATTGCAACTTATTCAAAAAAATTTTTTTGTAATTTTACTAATTTTCTTTAGAAGAAAGAAAAGCCACTCTTGACATTAAAACAAAAGAAAAACCGGCTTAAATGGGCTAAAAGTCACATTAATTGGACGAGTGATGAATGGAATAGTGTCCATTGAGTGATGAGTCTCGTTTTGAAGTTTGTGTTGACAATCGACAGAGTTAGTCGTCAGAAAAATGAAGCTTTCAATTTAAATTGTTTAAAAAGAAAGTAAAATTTCCTGCTTCAGTTATGGTATGGGTTCAATGTCTGCTAGAGGTGTTGGAAAACTTCACTTCATTGATGGAATTGTAAACACCAATAAATATTTAGAGATTTTAAGAAAATCGTTACTTCCAACAATGACAGATTTATTGCAGAATAATAATAATTTTGTGTTCCAACAAGACGCGGCTGCCATACATCAAGAAAATCTTTAAAATGGATTTCTGATCATAATGTCCCACTTTTGGAGTGGGTGGCAAACAGTCCGACTTGTCACCAATAGAAACCCTTGGCACACAAGGAAAAACGATTACGAATACAACCAGCTAGAAACGTAGTCGAATTAAAACACAAACTTTAAAATATTTGGGATACTTTCACTCAAGATGAGTGTCAAAACTTAATAAGTACGATGCCCAAAAGAATTCAAGCCGTAATTAAAAATAAAGGCGACGTTACACAGTGGTAAAGGTTCTTGGATTTTGTATGTTTTCCTTGTTTTAACAATTAAAAATAATTTAAAGTTTAATGTTGCAATAAAATGTTTTAAATTGTTTAAAATGTTGTTACAAATGATAATAAAAATAAATACTTAAATTAAATTTACCGTGAATTAGCATAATTTTATTTAAAAGAAAAATTATTGGTGCCAATTGAGATGGGACGCTCGTTATTATATATATATATATATATATATATATATATATATATATATATATATATATATATATAATACAAGTTTTGTACTACTTAAGATTATACAGGGCGCGTCAATAATTTTCAAAGTATTAAATATGACAATGAGTCGACAAAACTTTCTTTTTTCATCAACCTGTATCTAAAAGTTGACTCTGTCAAGGTATATTGATTTTAAAATCTTTGAATACAGCATATTATAATGGTTTTGTTCCTAAAGTTTCGTTTCAATCCTATCAGTAGATCTGGAGATAGAGTCTGGCAAATTTCACCAAGACATAACAAATGAACCTGTTAGCGTTTTTAAAGGAACCAATATGTCATCTTCTATGGTTTATTATTTAAGCTAGATTGAATTAGTAACGTCCAGAGAGTAGTTTTAAATTATGATACACAAGTCAGCATGTGCACATGGTGTGCAAAGTGAAAACCAGAAATATACACCAGACACATTGTTTAACTCGCGTATAATGTACCAAAAGTCAGTAAAACGGTTATTAACAAGGAAAAGGAATACGTCTAGTATTTGTACTGTACCTATTATACTGATCATGATACGTTAAGGTAGAAAACTATATCTACACCAAAAACTAATACTCGGACTGTGAGTGGTAATAGTCAAACCGACCAGTCGCTTGGATTCGAACCTATGTTAATAGGTATGTTACACATAAATAGGGTAAAAAAATGCATAATAATCCTCATATAAAATGTTATCAAAAGTTACAAAGTTAGGTTGTTTGTTGTTTCATAATTTACATTATTTTAAAAAATACAATGGGCGTTTCGTTTTTTTGTACAATAGTTGGTATTATTTACTTCAATTTTATTGTCATTTTATAGAAGTTGCAATGTAAGCTTGGCAAGACGAGAATTTAAAGGCCGATAATGGTTAAAAAACTGAATTATTTTTTGTAGACTAATTTAAACTGATGAATTGTGTATTCCCCAATGAGAGACCTGTTTTTGAGTATCTCGAATGTTTTTGATATTGTTCGTCAATTTTTCATTGATGTGAGAAGTCGCTGTTAGTTCGAATCGTTTTGGGATATTTTAAATGAAAAAAATTTGGAGTTTGAAATATTATCAGTGTATTTATATTAAAAGAGTCGTGGTATAAATATCTAGCATACTGCATTTCAAACCTGTTGGCAAGTATTTTACTTATTGTTAATTAGAATGCGTGTATATATATATATATATATATATATATATATATATATATATATATATATATATATTTTATACTAAGCGATTGAATGTAACAGTAATAATAAATAAAATATTTATTGTTAATGACTGTAAAATGATATAGCTAAATCTAATGGGATTCGGTAAGGCAGATTTCGGATTTTCTTAAATCGCAGATGGGCATGTCATCTTTCGACCCGTTTAGGAAGAAAGCTGTGCACTATCTGCCCGCAATTTTTTTTGTTTCTGTTTTTTTTTCGTTGTCAAACTTATACTATAAAATATTTTTTTACCGTTTGGAACCTTCGGTTATTTCTCTGGGTCGAAGTATAACCGTTCTAAGTTTTCACGGTGAAATATCAACAGTTTTAGTTATCGTCACTCAGAATTCTATACTATAACTCTAACCATTGACCAAATAATATTTAGTCACTAATCTAACTATATCGAAAACCAAACGACTACTGGTCGGATTGACTATTACCACTCACAGTGCTAGTATTAGTTTTTGGTGTAAACATATCATGATCAATATAATAGGTACAGTACAAATACTTGACGTATTCCTTTCCCAGTTAATAACGTTTTGACTGACTTTTGGTACATTATACGCGAGTTAAACAATGTGTTGGTGTATATTCCTGGTTTTCGCTTTGCACCATAGAAGATGACATATTGGTTCCTTTAGAAACGCTAACAGGTTCATTTGTTATGTCTTTGTGAAACTTGCCAAACTCTATCTCCAGATCTACTCATAGGATTGAAACGAAACTTTAGGAACAAAATCTTTATAATATCCTGTATTCAAAGATTTTAAAATCAATATACTTGACCGAGTCAATTTTTAGATATAGGGTGATAAAAAAAAGAAAATTTTTTCGACTCACTGTTATACTTAATATTTTGAAAAATTATTGAATCACCCTGTATAATCTTAAGTAGTACCTAATCTGTCAAACTAAGGGATAAAATGAATTCAAAATCAATTCCCATATACAGAGGGTTCCGATATTTCATTTTAAAAAGAATTGATGATTGGGACAAAACTTATGAATCACCTTGTATAATATATATTTATAACGATTTACTTACCCAACACAATATCATATCCAATGAAGAGTCTTTCACAGTAGCAATTATGTGGTTGTAATAAACCAAAACATTTTTTTAAAAAAGCTATAATGTCAAAATATGTATCACCCTGTAAATAAGTTTGAATGGTACTTTCAAACCAAAAATAATGAACATGGCAAAGTAGGTATTTTGAAATTTTAACTTCCTGTATTTCTAAAACTAGCAGAGGATGACCTTGTGCCTATGAACAATATTGATGAGTACGACAAGAACTAATGCATATCAAAAAATTAGACATTTTAACCGAAGACCACTTTCCATAAGAAAATGGCGTGGCCCTTCTTTGGTTTCACACCACTATTAATGTACCCTAAAAACTGAAGTTTGGTTATGTTAAATAGTTGTGAACAAAAATGAAACACTGTAAAAATGGTATTTGTGTTATTTGTAATTAGTATGACATGCTTCATAGTACATTGATTGATTACATGTAATTGTAATTAAGGCCGTGGAAATCATGCTTCGTGACACAAACGCAATTAAAAAAAATTTGAGCCTACTCGAAAAACTTTCGCTATTAAATAAGTAAACGCGCGTGAATTATTTAGAAACTGAAAAATGAAATATAAAACACATATTTATCACATTTAAAGTATAGCATATACAGGGTATCCTAATAGTGCGGTAAAGTTCTTTTATAGCGTTATTATAATAGATACAAAAAAATTATAAAAGCACAATTGTTAAACATCTCAAGGTGCATAATCCAAAGTTATTTATAAATATACAGGGTACTGTATAACTTGAAACCTATCCAAACATACCTTTTTTTTAAATGGCATCACATATTTTTTATTTTGTATTTGAATTCGGCTCGTTTTTACAAATCTTCTGATATGATGTTTGATTGGAGTATACCGAGGATTTTAAAAACTAAGGTTACTTTAAGGTTAAAATCGTCATGAATTCAGGACCCTGAATATTTTCTAATGTAATCAATTTTCTGTTTTGTATGGCAAAGATCATTTATTGTAAGTCAGTGATGTTTACGATACCAATTATGTTTCGCAATTATTATACTTTGTATACACCCTATATTTTTTGTGCTCTCTAGGAAGCCACTAAATAACCATTTTATTTTTATTAACATTTCCCTATACCTAACTTCGACGATTTCTGAGATATTTTCCTTTTACGTGTTTCCAAACAGATGGATAGAAAGGGGCGGACCGTTTAGTTGGCCTCCTAAATCACCCGGACTTTCTAAAATTGGTTTTTTCATGTGGGGTTACATTAAAAATGGAGAGTATAAAATTTCACCGACAACGCAGCAAGACATGAAGCAAAGAATACGAGACGTGTTTCAAACTATTAATGTTCATATGCTTCAAAGTGTGCAACGATCTGTTGAAGAAAGACCGCAACATTGTATTGATGTCAATGGAGGCCATTTTGAACATTTGTGCTAAAAGTTTTCATTTGGTTTTTTTTATTTTTTTGATATTATTTGTTAATGAGTGTGTTAGTACTAGTTCTATTTAAATTAAATTTAATTTTATAATGTGTTTATTATTACTAAAGTCACACATAACAAAAAACAGCACTTATTAAATAATAATTCAAACTATGATGAAATCACAGTCCATTTTTTTTAATGAAAGTATACTATTTACATTCTTACAATTTTAAATTAAGTATTTTAAAGTAAAATAGGGAAAGATAAATAATTTATTGATTTTTACCAAAACTGATCGAAAAATGTTCGTCTAAATCATCAAGTTGGTAAAATCAAAAATTAAATAAAAAAAATGGATTTTGTTAATATAAGGAAAATATCACAGAAACCGTCGAAGTTAGGTACACGAAAATGTTAATAAAAATGAAATGGTTATTTAGTGGCTTCCTAGAGAGCACAAAAAATATTGGGTGTTCTATATAAGTTAAGTGAGAAAAGTACAGATGGCGTTTTCACTTGCCCTGCATACAAAGTATAATAATTGCGAAACATAATTGATCTGGTAAACTTCACTTACTTACAAAACATAACCTTTGTTGACATAAAATACAGAAAATTGATTATATTAGAAAAGATACAGGGTCCTGAATTCATGACTATTTTAACCTTAAAGTGACCATAACTTAAAATCCTCGGTATACTCCAATCAAACATCATATCAGGAGATTTGTGAAAACGAGCCGAGTTCAAATATAAAATAAAAAATATGTGATGCCATTTAAAAAAAGGGATGTTTGGATAGGTTTGAGGTTATAGAGTACCCTGTATATTTATAAATAATTTTGGATTATGCATCTTGAGATGCTTAACAATTGTGTTTTTATATTTTTTTCGTATCTATTATAATAACGCTATAAAAGAACTTTACCGCACTATTAGGACACCCTATATGTAAATTGTAATATGAATATCATCGAATTTTCCTAAGTGCATTAGATCTGTGATCTAGTTTGCTCTTTATCCTCTTGTGTCTTAATTTTGAATATGATTACATTCAAAGCCCTTTCTAAGAAAGGGTTTATTACCTGAGTTGAAGCGATCCTGTTAAAGATTTCATTACGGTTCTTTAATGTCCAATTAGGTATATTACTTTTTATATCCTTATTTAATTTTTCTTATTTATTAAATTATGTATATACTAAGCAATATTTCTGTAACACTATATATAATCTATTGCGTTTTATGTTTGTATACCGAAAGTTGCATTACGCTCATTTGTAAATGTTGTTTTTATTACTTCGCAAACACATACCTCCACCAATTTCTTTAGAGATCTAGATCTCAAAACAATTGAATGGAATTGCTATTCAAGTTTATATTGGTGTGAAGATTAGCTTTTTTTTCCTTTTACTTCGCTGATAACAAACCGTAATTAAGTCCGTCAAGCAGTTAATTATGCACCGTTTCATACTGATGAGAATGGAACTAAGGAGTACAAATAATTATATTCTGACATCAATAAAGGTCAAATAAATATAGTAGTAAAGTTTAGTTATTCAGAATAAAATCATTTGTGATAAACAAAAAACAAAAATATCTAAGGGACTGCCGTTAATTATAAATAGAAATTTTCTATTTTGTTCCGAAATTAAAACTTGATAAATAACAATTTAGTTTGTAGTAAAACGCACATTTTAAATGGAAAATTACACTTGCTATATTAATATTAAGTAGAGATAAGTAAACTAAAGCATTCAGAATAGAATTTAAAATCCGATCAATATAATTAAGAGAGTTTTAAATGAATAAAACAAGTTATAATTAACACCGTCCTTATAAAATTGATTCATTTATGTCTTGGAATTTGCATTGTTAAATAACATTTTAGATATAAATAATTAAAGTTAAACCTGCAAAAATTTCTATAATATGAATTCCAACTACAATGGAATATTGCAATCTCGTTCCCATTGTGCAAGAGAAACTATTTTAATAATATATTTCAACCGTTTAACACACGTACAAGAAGCAACCGATTTCTGTAAATTTCGAGTTATAACTAGACAAAAGTGTTCATAATTATTAATTAAAACATGCTGTAGAATAAATATTATTTTAGTAGACAATGGTAAAAATTGTATGTCAATCGATCAGTTATTTAACGACCAATAACCAGATTATTAATTGATTTAAAATTAATTAAAACAAGTCGTTACGCTGTCGCCTCAGCATACATGGAATTTCCAGTTGCCCCTTTTCATACTCTATATAGGAAAGCGCCGTTGTCAAATGATTATCTTTCGTTCTCACTGCGTCACGTATACAGACGAAAATTGAATTTTGTGAATGAATATGAGGTAAAAAGTAGTTAAAATTGATTGATATAATTAAACTTAGTCAATACTCGCTGTCATTAAGTTTAAAAATTAGTTAATTTGTTTTAATCCCAGTAGTACAAAATTGCTTTACTACTGATCATGCAAACCGTAATCATTGAAATTTACATAAATTAATAGAATATTATCCTCCCGTGAGAGCCGTTTGGGAACCGCATACGTTTAGGATTGGACCCAAAGACCGCCTGGGCATTATCCAATCTTTGTGTTGCGCCCGAATCCGTTTTCAAATAAACCTTACAGTACCTTATAAGTATCTCAAATAACACTTTTTCTCAAATCAGTTTTTGTATTGGTGCTCATTGAGGGCAGGCTTCACTTACCATCACCGAAAAACCCATTACATTGGGACAACAAAATGTATCAAATTTACTTGCTCCATAGCCTTGCACTAACAATGACCGGGGTCATGACACTTAGGTGCTAAATGCCTGTGCTAAATTTAAATACAATCGTTTTTAAATTTTTAGAGACCGAAAGCCGACATAAAATCGCAGTTAGTCGTCCTACTCCTTAAAACTCAGATCGACGATCATCAAAAATCACTGGATTCTAGGCAATTAACTGCTAAATACTTATGTTTGAATACAATCGCTTCTCAAATCTATTAAGATATCGTGGTCACTATAAAATCACATTTACTCTTCTCTCTCCTTACTCCACAGAACCACCCTCACAATAAACACCAGAGTTTAAAAGCAATCGCCGTTTAAACTTTGAGATATCGCGTCGCACGATTACGACACGCACACACACACGACACAGGTACACACACACACACACACACAACACACACACACACACACCACACACACACACACACACACACACACACACACACACACACACGTATACACAACACACACACATATATGCACACCACACACACACACACAACACACACACACACACACACACCACACTCACACACCTCACACACACACACACACACACACACACACACCTCACACACACACACACACCCACACACTCACACACACACACACACCACACACTCACACTCACACACTCACACACACACACCCACACACACACCACACACACACCACACACACCCACACCCACACTCACACGCACACTACACCACACTCACACTCACACACCCACACACCCACACACCACACACACACACTCACCCACCCACACCACACACACACACACACACACACACACACACACACACATCACACACCCACACCACACCACACACACACACACACACACACCTCACGCACCCACACACCCACCACGCACACCACCACACCCACACACACTCACACACACCACACACCACACACACACTGCACACCACCACACACCACACACACACCACCACACCACACACACACCACACACCACACACACACATCACACACTCACCACACCCACACCACACACACCACACACACACATTCACACACTCACACACCACACCCACACACCCACACCACACACACACCACACACCCACACACACACCACACACACCACACACACACACACTCACACACCACACACCACATACACACGCACACACCACCACACACACACAGCTCACACCCACCACACACCACACACTCAGCACCACCACACACTCCACACACCACACACACCACACACCCACACACCCCACACACACACACACCCACACACACACACACACACCACACACGCACACACCCACCACCACACACCACACACCCACCACACACCCACACACTCACACACTCACACACCACACCACACACCAACACGCACTCCACACACACACACACCCACCACACACACACACACCACACACACACACACCACACACTCACACACTCACACACTCACGCACCACGCACACATGCTCACACCCTCACACACACACCACAAACTCACACACTACCACACACGCACTCACGTACACACACTCACACTCTCTCACACACACACACACACACTCACGCACTCACGCACACACGCACTCACGCACACACGCACACACCCTCACACACACACTCACACACACTCATACACACTCGCATACTCACGCACACACGCACACAGGCCAACACGCACTCACGCACACACACACATCACACGCTCACGCACACACACACACACTCACACACACACACACACACACACACACACACTCACACTCACACACCCACGCACTCTCACTCACACACACACACTCATGCTCACGCACACACTCACACACTCACAGACCACACACCACACACCACACACCTCACACTCACACACCACACACCACACACACACCACACACTCACACACCACACACCACACACCACACACACACACACCACACACACACACACACATCACACACCCCACACTCACATACTCACGCACTCACCCACCACACACACACACACACTCACACAATCACGCACCCACATACACACACACCACACACACACACACACCACACACCACCAACGCACACGACACACACGCACCACACACTCACATCACACACCCACTCACCACACACACACACACACACACACACCACACCACACACCACACACTCACACACTCCACACACACACACACCACACACCCACACACCACACACACCCACACACCACACACACACTCACACACTCACACACCACACACACACACCACACCACACACCACCACTCACCCACTCACCACTCACACCACACACACACACACACACATCACACACACACTCACACACTCACGCACTCACGCACACACGCTCACACCCTCACACACTTACACTCACACTCACACACCACCCACGCACACACACTCACACTCACACACACACACATACACTCACGCACCCACGCACACACCACTCACACACACGCACACACCCCACACACACACCACACACTCAACACACCTGCACACCACGCACACACCACACGCACCACGCACACACCTCACACCCACACACACACACACTCACACACACACTCACACGCTCACGCACACACCACACACACACACTCACACACACCTCACACACACACACACACACCCACACACTACACACACCCACGCACTCACCACACACACACTCACGCTCACGCACACACTCACACACCACACCACACCACACACTCACACCCACACACTCACACACCTCACACACTCACACACACACACACCACACACCACACACTCACACACTCACACACACTCACACACCATACACACACACACCCACACACCCACACACCACACACACACACACACACACACATTCACACACTCCCACACTCACATACCACGCACTCACCCACTCACACACACACACTCACACATCACCACCCACACACACACACTCACACACACAATCACCACCCACACACTCACGCACTCACACACACACCACACCCACACACACACACACTCACACTAATCACGCACCCACACACACACGCACTCACCCACCACCACTCACACACACACACACACACACCACACACTCACACAATCACGACACTCACACACTCACACACACACACACACACACACACTCACACACTCACACATACACACACACACACACTCACACACTCACACACTCACACTCACACTCACACACTCACACTCACACACTCACACACGCACACACTCACACACACGCACACACCCACACACTCACAATTGAATGGAATTGCTATTCAAGTTTTTATTGGTGTGAAGATTACCACTTGCTGATAACAAACCACAGTTAAGTCCGTCAAGCAATTAATTATGCACCGTTTCATACTGATAAGAATAGAATTACGGAGCACAAATCATTATATTCTGACCCCCAATAAAGGTCAAATAAAAGTAGTAAAGTTTAGTTATTCAGAATAAAATCATTTATGATAAACAAAAATCAAAAAGATCTAAGAGCTTGCCGTTAATTATAAATAGAATTTTTCTCTTTTCTTCCGAAATTAAAACCAACCAACCAACGCAGTCACGCACACACGCACTCACACACTCACAGTCACACACCCACTCACTCATACACTCACACTCACACACACACACTCACCCACTCACACACACACTCACACACTCACACACTCACACACTACACACACACACACTCACACCCACACACTCACACCACACACTCACACACCCCACACACTCACACACCACACACTCACACACTCACACACCACACACACTCACACACCCACCCACACACTCACACACCCACACACCACACACTCACACACTCCACCCACCACCCACACACACTCACACCACACACACACACACACACACACTCACACCTCACGCACTCACGCACACACACTCACACCTCACACACACTACACTCACACACCACCACACACCACTTACGCACATCACGCACTCACTCACACACACTCACACTCACACACACACATCATACCACCTCACGCACTCACGCACACACGCACCACGCACACACGCCACACCCTCACACACACACTCACACACCACACACTCGCACACTCACCACACAGCCACACACCACTCACGCACTCACACGCACACACGCTCACACCCCACACACACACACACTCACACACACACCTCACACGCTCACGCCACACTCACACACACACACTCACCACACACACACACACACACACACACACACACACACACCACACACCACACACACACACACTCACACCACACACCACGCACTCCACCCACACACACACCACGCTCACGCACACACTCACACACCCACAGACCCACACCCACACACCACACACTCACACACCACACACCACACCCACATCCACACATCACACACACACACACACACACACACCACACACACACACCCACACACCTCACACACCACACACTACACCACACACTCACACACTCACACACACACACACACACACACACACACCACACATTCTCACACAATCACGCACCACGCACCCACACACACACACACACACCACACACACACACTCACACACCACACATCACCACCACACACCACACACACTCACACACTCACACCTCACGCACACACACACACACACACACTCACAGTCACGCACTAACGCAGTCACGCACACACGCACTCACACCACAGTCACACACCACACCACCACACACCACACCACACACTCACACCACACACCACCCACCACACACTCACACACCACACACCCACACACTCACACACCTCACACACACACAGTCACACACTCACACTCACACTACACACCACACACCTCACACACACACACACTCACCCACTCACACACTCACACACTCACACACTCACCCACTCACACACACACTCACACACTCACACTCACACACGCACACACGCACACACTCACACACACGCACACACCCACGCACTCACAATTGAATGGAATTGCTATTCAAGTTTTTATTGGTGTGAAGATTAGTTTTTTTCCTTTTACTTCGCTGATAACAAACCACAGTTAAGTCCGTCAAGCAATTAATTATGCACCGTTTCATACTGATAAGAATAGAATTACGGAGCACAAATCATTATATTCTGACCCCCAATAAAGGTCAAATAAAAGTAGTAAAGTTTAGTTATTCAGAATAAAATCATTTATGATAAACAAAAATCAAAAAGATCTAAGAGCTTGCCGTTAATTATAAATAGAATTTTTCTCTTTTCTTCCGAAATTAAAACTTGATAAATAAGAATTTAGTTTGTAGTAAACACATGTGATATTAATATTAGGTAGAGATAAGTAAATAAAGCATTCAAAATGGAATTTAAAATCCGATTGTGTAATTAAGAGTTTTAAATGAAAAAACAAGTTATAATTAACACCGTCCTTATAAAACTGATTAATTTATGTCTTGGAAAATTGCATTGTTAAATAACGTTTGCGATATAAATAATTAAAGTTAAACATGCAATAATTTCTATCACATGAATTCCAACTACAATGGAATATTGCAATCTCGTTCCCATTGTGTAAAAAAAACGATTTTAATAATATATTTCAACCGTTTAACACATGTGCAAGAGGCAACCGATTTCTGTAAATTTCGAGTTATAACTAGACAACAGAGTTCGTAATTATCAATTAAAACATTCTGTAAAATAAATATTGTTTTAATAGAAAATGGTAAAAATTGAATGTCAATAGATCAGTTATTTAACGACCAATAACTTGGTAATGTTAAAATAAGCACTAGATTATTAATTCATTTAAAATTAATTAAAACAAGTCGTTAGGCTGTCGCCTCAGCACACATGGAATTTCCAGCTGCTCCTCTTTTAATATTTCATACTCTATGTAGGAAAGTTCCATGGTCAAATGATTATCTTGCGTTCTCACTCAGTTACGTATACCGACGAAAATTGAATTTTGTGAATGAGCATGAGGTAAAAAGTAGTTAAAATTGATTGATATGATTAAACTTAGCAAATACTCGCTCTGTCATCAAGTTTAAAAATCAGTTAATTTGTTTTGATACCAGTAGTACAAAATTGCTTTGCAACTGATCACCGCTTCTATGCAAACCGTAAACATTGAAATTTACATAAATTAATAGAGCTCGCATTTATTAACAATAATTCATTTTTCATCAATCATTGGTGAATGAGTTTGTTTGTCAAGGGGGCGGGTGACCTTTGTCGACTACCGTACCCGCCGTCCGTCCGATTTAACTTTATTTTAGTTACATCTACCGCAGGATAAGACCCTGAATATTATCCTCGCCTGAGAGCCGTTTAGGAACCGCATACGTTTAGGATTGAACCCAAAGACCACCTGGAGACTTTATCTAATCTTGGGTGGTGCCCGAATCCGTTTTCAAATAAAAATTACAGTACCTTATAAGTATCTTAAATAAAACTTTTTCCCAAACAAGTTAAATTTTTGTATTGATGTTCGTTGAGGACAGGCTTCACTTGCCACCACCGAAAAACTCACACAAACACGCGCGCGCACACACACGTACACGCACACGCATGATTGTTTAAAATTGTATGAAAGAGATAAATAAAATGAAACAAAAGGACCTATATTGACAAGAAACGTTATATAAGAGACAAAATCTGCAAAAAATTTCTAGTAATGTATCCTTTGGTTTGATTAAATTAAATTAATTAAATTGAAAAAAAGTGCTAGCAGGGTTTTGAAACTTTCGAAGATCAACTAAGGTAAGACGTTTAACAAAATGACGGTATGCATTATTAAAGTAACGTAATAAAATAAAAATAACGTAATGTCTTCACTAATGCAGGATACTGGCTTTGTTAAGTAACAGTTCATCAAGTAGTAACAATAACACGATTAATAGTAATTATTTACCAGAATTAGACCCAGAATGAATGCATGTCATTTACTATATGAATATGGAAACATATGTCATCCGAGAAATGTACCATGGGAAGAACGGTTTCAAAAAAGAAATTTGTGTAGACCATTTTTTTCAGAGCTTATGTTTTTCTGTGACAATTGCAATAAGATGAAAGTTATTACGACATCAAAATAAGAATCAGACAAGGATCTTGATCACGCTGCTGTGTGGGGTAGTAATAAACACATAGAATGCGAAGAACTTTTGGCTTGTATTATTTGTGCCTTTTTTAGCATCCAAAACATACTGAAAAATATCAAGGCATGTTAAAGAAGTAAGTAAAGCTGTTTAAGTTTTACAAAATAAGTCTTGTCTTATTTGTTGATCTAGACCCGGGAAGAGCATCTGTTTCTTAAAATGCAGAACACGGGACAAAAAGAAAACCAGATAGCTATTTAGTGCGACAGTGGAAGAGATATGGTCATGGATCCAATTCCTCTTCAAGTATAGTATGTTGAATATAAACATCTGTTTCACTGAACCTAATTATAGATTAATTATTTATTAAGAACTACTAAATGTAGGTAATAATAATTGACGATGTTACTAAAAAGTACGCACCCAATAAATGGTGCTCTCTAATCTTCAATGACACGTCCATTGCAATGGAACACAATATTATAGTGAAAGGATTTATCGAAAGCATTGAGAAACATGGAGTTTCACACAAATATCTAATTGGTAAGAGTTTAACAGAATTGTAAGGTCTTTATTCGAAATTATTCAAAATTCCTATGTGATGGAGGCTCTAGCGTATATGCCCGTATTGTAGAAAAAGTTCTATATCATAGAACCGTCACTAAATGGAGTGCGTTAACCATACGACAAGATAGCTCTGATAAATTACATAAACTCGTCGTGGTTTCAAAATACCCGATCGAATGCAGAAAAATGTTGTCAAAAAAAAAATCGTATGTTTCAAGATTTGTTATGGAGTAAGAACGGAGAAGAAAATAGAACAAAATTTATCCACGAAAGAATGACTCAGTTGCACGGAAATAACGGTCCATCTTATTTTTAAGTAGAAAAAATTAAAGCAAAACGCGAACAAAGCTGTGCTGTTACACGACAACTGCAGTGCCCACAAGACACTCCATGTTTCAGACATTATTGCTAACTGTGGGTTTACCTAAAATTACCACATTTACCCTACACCCCTGATGCGACTCCTTTTTGTACAAACATCTGAACACACACCTCATACGATAACTTGAAAGGCGCCGCCATTTTTTGAAGTGTAAACAAACGATTTTTTTGGAATGAAACAGCTAGAGAAACGCTGGATTAAATATGAAATTTAGAGGGTAGTTACGTAGAGAAATAATTTTTTTTATTGCTCTCTGAGTTCTCTTTCAGGTACTGTCACCGTGTGTAGAAATTGCAGTGGAAAATGGTGATATTCTTAGTTTTGTTGTGTGATTTTATTGAAAAAACCGCTGTAAATTGTATCAATACTTCCACATCAAAAAATCGTTTTTTTTTTTTGTAAATAACTCGAAAACGATTAAATTTAGAAAAAAATTATAGAAATGCTTTTCTATCTAATACCGAAATTTCAAAAAAATCGTGTGGACGGGTTGCAAAATCGAGTTTTTTGGAAATATTTCGAAAATGACAAAATTTTCGAAAAAATTGCAAAAACACTTTTCGTGAGAAATTTTATTTCCTATCTAATGTTAATTTCACTTTTTGAATATGCTAAGTAGTTCCGGAGATCTAGGTTTTTTCAAGTGACGGAAAAATTATAGGGACAAAAAATACTCACAATTATATTACTAATCACAATTAAAAGGAAAAAAAATCTAAAAAATAAAAATTTGCAACAGGGGTACTTACCCCCAATTTTACGCCTTTCACCCCACTGATCCCAAAAACAATCAGTCGCTTTGTGCAGTTGACATCTATATGTGTGCCAAATTTCAAGTTGATATGTTAAGTCCTTTGAAAGTTATGGAGTACACACACGCGCGGGTACAAGCGCACATACGCACACACGCACGCACGTACGCACGCGCCACCACTCGACCCACTCACAACCATCTCCCACATCTAACCAACCAACCCGCCATCCACGACCGCCCACCCACCGACGCACGCACGCACCCATCCTACCACCCACCCGCCCGCACGCCGGCCCACCCTTTACTATTTGGACATTGGCGCTTTAAAAATGTCCAAGTGCTAATTATTATTTTGGTTTCAATATATATGTATATATATATATATATATATATATATATATATATATATATATATATATATATATTAAACGCTGTTTGGTTTTAAAGATTTTTAAGCTTGTTTGTTTTTATTAAACATTATAAACTACGCGGAACCAGTTTATAGTATTTATAAATGTTACATGTTTGTTTGTAACACGTATTTACGAAATTAGTTAGTCTTCTATTCACTATTGAGACATTTAATTTCTTTTGTTTAATGATGAATGCTGGTGACGTCATGTTCGTGTGGTTTGTGATTAGTTCTTTTTAATATTTATACTTAAGTAAAAGGGCATGTGCCGCCAATCTTGAGCTCACGAAAGCGCTTTTGTAGTAGCAAAAAAAGGAATAATAATTTTGTGAAATTTTTAAAAACTTTGTAACATCCATTATTTCGGATGTTACATTATTTAAGCAGATTTGTTCACTGCTGCTCCTATTATTTTCTAAACGTTGGTCTCATTATGTTATTTTCCTTAAAGTATGTAATTTTGAATTACAAGATAACTGTGGTGATGACTGAAAGTAAAGAAAGTTTTAAACACAGATAAAAGGTAATTAAAAGCGTTCAGGTATGCCTCGCTTCCTTTTTTTCTGTGTTTAAAACTTTCTTTACTTTCAGCCATCACCACAGTTATCTTGTAATTTAAAATTACATACATTACATCCGAAATAATGGAATGTTACACACCCCCTAGCAAAATTGAGACCTCGGCGGAGGAAACAAAAGGTAAGAGGAAAGAGAAAAGGAAGTGAGGAGTTCGAGTATACACTTAGGACAAAAAACCCTAAAAACCATGAAGCACAACCCCGTTCCATTCCCAACCCTATGTATAAATATAAAAACCAAAATCCCATGTATTAACCCAACCCCCAAAGCAATCAAAGAAACCCAACCCAAACGTAAGAGTAAAGAGAGAGAGAGAGAGAGAGAGAGAGAGAGAAGAGAAGAATAGATAAAGGGCTCAGATGGACGAACAGGACGTTACATTCGAAGAACAAAAAAAGAAAGGAGTGAACGTAAGCCTTGGAATTCCTTCCATACTATGCCCAACCAACCGCCCAAAAACTATGGAATTGATGCGATAAAGGTCTAATATCTATTTGTACACGTTACAGCTTAAGGAATGATTTACTTTCAAACCGTATCCGGAGATTAAAGCTCTTGTTCGTTACGTTGAAATTGACTGTGTATTTGGACGTTTGTTTTAAAGTAATTTTAATAGATGCATATTGAATTGAATTATTCAGTTTCTTTTAAGTGCTAAATTTCGTTTGTACAGTTTAAGATAGGGGCAGGGGTAGTTTTATTTGAATTAGATAGCAAAGTAAAGTTGATTCCAATAGTGAGGAGATTTCTTTATTTTAATTTAGTAACAATATTCAAGGTAGAATTTTGTAAAAAGTTAAAGTGCCTAATAGTAAGAGCTATATTGTGGTGTTTTGGAGAATTACGTTTCCGAATCGACCCAGGCAACCGTTAGTGGCGAGCAAAAATGTAGTTTCAAGTATTTGTCCGTGTTTTCTTTTAAGAGTACATTTTACATGGATTAAGATAGGGTGGCGTCAAAAACATTACCCGATTAGGCTTAACCGTATTATCGTACCTACAAAAGTTTAATAAAATCCACGATTAATAAAATCCACGACCTCAAGACGAGCTAGTTGGCCCTTTTAGTTATTTGCCCCTGCGACGTTCTAATGCCATTTGAACCCGTTACAGTACAAAACTTAAAAAAACACCCTCAGATTAACCATTAACATTGGTGGTTCCTCAATAAGTACACATGTGCATGTGCACTCCCAAATTTGATGTCTCTTATTAAAAAACATATTTAAATCGTATCATTCTTTAAATAATTTTATCATTCTATCTGTAAAATATTAATTCCAAAAAGAATTCGTCAAAGACCAAAAATTAAAACACGAGATGTAAAATCAACGACGAATTTCTTATCTGGTGGCAATGCTTAAACCTATTAATTACTAATAAACAACTTATCGCTAGACGCCGATGTAGCTGATATCCAAGCGCGCCTGCTCATCAGATCCATCTCGTCGCATGTTTGCTTCGTTCACTGCTCATGTACATATTAAATCTAATTGTGAAACCTTTGCCCCAAGCGCTCTTTGTTCCCTGTGACAGTCCAGAAACATTCCGTTTGTTGTTGTGCACATGAAATCAGTGCACTTTGTTATCGAATAGGATTATGTTCACGAATTATGGCGGGATTCTCGTCCTCTGATAGCATTAGCGTGCAATATTTAAAGACACTTAAATTTTCTTCGCTATCTTTAGAAGAAAAAATAAAAATCAAAAGTGTCGGCGTCCAAAACCAAATTTGTTAATTACGAATGTAACTAAATGCAAAAGTCGTGATTATAAACGAACTTTTAAAATAGAAACTTATGAAAAAACTGACTGGTTGTACGGATGTGGTGTTAGTAATAATCTTTACTGTTTTCCGGAAGCGATGAAGTATCAGAATCGACGAAATCCGGCGTTAAAGATTTAGTACATTTATCCGAAGACATTAAAAAGAATCAACATTCAAAGTCACATCTATCTGCTAAATTAGGATTTAATTTATTAGGTAAACAAGTTTTTCGGCAACAATTAAATAGTACATACCGATTAAGCATAGAAACACATAATGAGCAAGTAAAGAATAATAGGTATGTCTATTATCTAAAATTATAAACTGTATTAAATTTTGTGGTGCTTTTGAACTTGCTCTCCGTGGACATGATGAACGAAAAGATTCATTAAACCCTGGTACATTTAGAGGCCTCATAAATTTTTCTGCCGAATTGGACCTAGCACTAAGGGATCAATTACAGCAAGCTACCGTGTTTAAAGGTACGTCAAAAGACATTCAAAATGATTTATTAGAATGTATGTTTTCCGTGTGACAGGCAAATATCAAAAAGAAATTCTTCAAATTTTGTGTCCGTTATTGACGAAACAAGGATATTTCAAAATTTCAAATGGTTATAGTTACCGTTATTTACAAGATCCCCAACGATTTATAACAAACGAACACGATGCTGTTTCCTTAATTGGCTGCATAGAAGAAGCTTTCAATCATTGTTATGCGCATCAATTGAATTTAATAATGTCTCAGGTAACAAGCATAAATACAAATGTTCATATACTTTTTTCCGATTTGAGTGATTTTTTTCAAATTCTCCACAAAGAGTTGCCATAGAGCATAGAGTTCCTAGTGCATCTGCTACAAAGTGGAACTTTAAAATTAGAACCGTTAACACTGTATATGAAAATAGAGAAGCACTTATAGAGTGTATGGAAAAAATACAATCGACATCCGGATAATGTGATACCATCAAAAAGGGAGGTGCACTTTTAAGGTTATTGCATGACCTAAAATTTGTTTTTTGGTTGACCGTGTTTCATCGTTGATATTATATATTCCCAGATGCAAAAAAGGGCTACTGATTCCCTTACCATAAAATGATGCATTACAGAGTTTGAAAAAAATATTCAAAAAGAGTTTCCGCGACAGTGCAAGCTAAGGAAGTATGTGACATCATAATTGCAGAAATGAAAAGGTTTTCGTTCACAGGCCATTGGGAAATGTCACACTTATTTTCGGTGAAAAATTTTGAAACATATTCTTCAAATTTTCCTATGCTACATTTAAATTTAGCAATTCGAAACTTTCCATTTTTAGATAAAAACAAATTAAAGACAGAACTGGAAATAATATACAGAAGAACAGATTTTAGAAGTTTCAGGAGCAGTTCACTTACTTAAATTTTTAATTGAAAATAATTTGCAAACAGATTTATTAGAAACAAACAATTGTTACGATGCCCACGACAACCATAGAAGCGGAACGTTGTTTATCCACATTAAAGCGAATAAAAACATTCCTTAGAAGTATAATGGGCCAGGATAGACTAACTGTCTTCGCAATGTTAACTATTGAGAAACAAGTGATTCAAGAAATTCCAAATTTTAATGAATTGGTCATTGAAGAATTTATCTCAGAAAAGGACAGACGACTTCATTTTCAATACAAATATAAAAACTATGATATATTTATCTATAAAAACAATTGTTTGGCGAGACCGAGGTACTCAGCGAGGTAAATTACTTAATTTGTAATTTCTTAATAAATTGGCGTGGTTACCAGCGTTTACCAACTCTCTTTAGTCTAAATTGTAAAAGTATTAAACCACGCATACCAACATAGTTGCGTTTGATACCCAGAACAATGTGTTCATATCCAGGCCCTCCCGTAACCGAGCGTGCAATGCGTGCAACGCACGCGGGCGCTACCCCAAAGGGGCGCCAAACTGAAGGTTTGGCAAAAAAATTTTAAAAACCAGAAAAAATATAAAAAATTTTTTAATAATAATGCAGGGTGAATAAAAATAGAGAGAATTAAAAATTCAAATATTTAACTGTTTGCTGTTTGTCGCCTTTCGGTTCTCAACTGCTCGCTCGGGTTTTAGTTCTCGGAAACTTAGGTCGCTTGACTTGCCGCTTTGAGGTCGGTGTGTTTCCAGTGACCGTTCTACTGTTGCTCGTATTCACTTCGCTATGGTTGTCGTCGAACTGTGGAATAAAAATAAGTAAATGCCTTTACTTGTCAAGTTTCAAGCAAATACTTAGTGGCCACATTTAGTTTGTTAAGGATTAACAAGTATTAACTTTCGGATTGACGGGTAAAAGCGTTCACTTGCTTTTATTCACCCTACCCAATGTAAGAAATATTTATTTTGGTGCTACGACATATTAAATTTTCATACAGTTTTAACTTAGAGATGAAATTAATAATTTTATCAATATTTGTATATAATATACATAAATAATATTTTTAAGTTAAACTACTACTTTAAATAAAATCTGGTGCACTACAAACGGGAAAAGAATTATTAGGACACATTATGAGACTTTCTAAAGATTCTAACCTCTTTAAAAATTAACAATTAATTTAAAATGTGGGATGTAGGTTAAAATATTTTTTAGCGAACTTGCGCCCCACGTTTTTATTTTTAATTGTTAAATGTTCCAAGGTCAGGATATCTCAGAAATATTTTTACCTATACTTTCTATTTTTGGTTTTAGTTTTCACTTGACTAGAATTACTCTACTCTACGACTGCAAGATTAAATTCAGGATAAAAAGACCTTTAAAACGAGGTATCACTTGATCTCCTTCTAATTGAAATTTTTTAAGGGTAGCTCTCACCCTCGCTCAGGGGTTGATACTGTGGGGTTAAACATAAAATATGATAATACATATAATATTTTCACGCAAACCTAAAATATGTGCGGAAAGTTTTGTAACAATCGGTTGAGTAGAAGTAGTTCAAAAAGTTATTGCAAGATTAAAGACAAACAATAAACAACTATACAGGTCGAGCGATATTAAATAAAATCGTTTATTAACAATTAAACCCTTATTTTAAATTTTTGTTAATATTTAACATTTTTTTTGTAAATAAAGAATTGCTCTTTTTTTAAGAAAATCCGAATATTATGCAGTATTCGTAAATCGCCAAGCTTGTCTATAAACGTGAAAACTTATCCAGACTTGCATTTTTCCAGTTCGGGCTCGAAAGGTTCACGGGGTATAAATTAAAACAACGAAAGGCGTTAGCTAATCAGTTCTTGATATTCGCACAAGAAAATGGAAGATAAATTATAAATTAGACGTATTTTAAAGTGGTATAAAGAAAGTATTCGATTCGATCAAGTGTTTTATATTTTTTGTTATTGTGTTTGGTGTGGAAATTAAATTAAGGGTGAAATGGTAAGTATTATATTATATCATACAAAAAATAATATAAATAATTGGACATATTCTAATAAAGTAATAAAATCCAAAATTAGTTTTTTTACGGCATATCAAAGTTTATTTTAAAAATTTTGTCAATGTAAATAGTCACCCTTTATATTATTATACAATAGTTACATACTTTTAATAGCTTTTAACTATTAACATTTAAATCAAATATTATACAAATTTTGTTATGCCAAGTCATTGCCTATAAAAATTCAAATTAAATAATAAATGTGTTGTTTATAGGAAGAAAATGCAAATGCAATTTCTGAAATTAAAATTAAAATTTCTTAAAACCATTTAAAATAGGTATAGGATATTAAATATACAAAAATCTAGGTAATTAGACTTTTACGTGTACCTTAATAGGTAATAATATACAGGGTGTTTCATTCAAATTACCGAAGTTGACATCTCTTTCCGGTATAGGTAGTGCCAAAACTGTCAAAATATTTTATTCGTCATCATCCAACGATTTCACCACGTTTCTTTTTAAATATTTCTGAGCCTAGTACATCTTAATACATTTTATATTGATCTAGCATATTAGCTTATATTAGCTTCACTTGTTAATTCTAGGAACCACAGAAAAAAACGACCTTCTGCAAAATTTCGGGAGCAAAAAGTTAGAGCCCAAGAAAGGAGAAGATGGCTGGCAAAATGAAAGATTTCTTGGCGAAAACTCCAGTTTCAATGCAGAAGAAGCTTTAGAGAGTCAATGTTCTGAAGCGGTCGCTGCTTCACCTATTCCTGCACTTGAACCATCTACGAGTACATCAACTCTCAGTGAAAACTAGAATCGGTCGAACCCACCGGTCAACAATAGAGGCTACAAGTGAAGCTGAAACCGAAGCCTTGACTGAAATGGGCCCTGAGATGACAAGTACCATTCTTCTATCAGAGGATCCTGGTCTGTGGCCTAGAACCATTAACAACGAGGAAGTCAGAAGGTTGGTTGAGCGAGGACCTCCTTTGATAGGACGCAATTATCAATTTCCTACAAATCAAGACAAAGAAAATTTTCAAGTACGTACTTTGTCAGAAAACTGGAGAATGGTGAAACAACAGAGAGAATTTGGCTTATTTATTCAGTTTCAAAAAACTCTATATTTTGCTTTTGTTGTAAGGTTTTCGGTAAAACTATCAATACTTTTTCTGATTCAAATGGTTTTTCTGATTGGCAACACTTATCGTTGGCTATAAAAAGACATGAAACATCAATTGTACATAATGTTCATATGAATACATGGATGAGTTTGAAAAAAATGTTAAAATTATCTACTACTGTAAACGATCATCATTTACGGGTTTTAGAAACCGAAAAAAAATATTGGCATGATGTTCTGGAAAGAATTGTTGCAGTCGTAAAATTTTTATCCCGACAATGTCTAGCATTTCAGGGTTCTTCTAAAATACTTTTTCAACATGATAACGGAAATTTTCTTAAGGCTGTCGAGATGATTTCCTCATTTGACCCTGTGATAAGAGAACATCTTAGTAGTGCAAAACTCCCAGGAAAATTCTTTAAAAAAAACTCATTATTTAGGCTATCAAATTCAAAACGAAATTGTAGAATTAATGCCTTCTAAAGTAAAAAATAATATTTTAAATATGGTACGCAGTTCCAAATATTATTCAATAATTATGGACTGTACGCCAGATACAAGTCACACAGAACAAATAAGCCTTGTTTTGCGTTATGTGGTGTTAAATCATGATTGTAAAAAAGTTCAAATACAAGAGAGTTTTTTAGCTTTTAGCCCAATATTCGACTATTTAATTTTGTAGTTGAACTTTTACGAAATTTAAATTTAGATATTAAAGACATGAGCGGTCAAGGGTATGATAACGGTGCCAATATGCGTGGAAAGCATATTGGCTTACAAAAACTTATACTGGACGCTAATCCTCGAGCTTTTTTTGTGCCATGCGCTGCACATAGCTTAAATTTAGCAGTAAATGATGCTGCTAAAGTATCAAATGAAACAGTAAACTTTTTAATATAGTACAAGAACTCTACGTTTTTCTCTTCCTCCACAAAAGATGGGATATTATTAAAAAATGTTCTGAATTAAATCTAAAACCCTAAGTGATACTAGATGGTCAAGTAGGGTAGATGCTATAAAGCATTAAAATTTCATTTAATTAAAATTTGTGAGAGTCTTCTAGAAATAGCGGATAACGATACTTTAACATAGAAAGTAGACATAAAGCAAGTTCTTTACTATTAAATATCCAATCATTTAAATTTATTTGTAGTGTAATTATTTGGTATGATGTTTTATTTCAGATTAATATTGTAAGCAAAATGATGCAAAGTGTAACAATTGACATTAAATTATGTCAAAACTATTTAAAGAATTTAGTCGATCATTTCAAAATTATAGAAATGATAATTTCTTTGAGGAAATAATTGCTCAAGCAGCAAAATTTGCCGCCGATCTTGAGATAGAGCAAGATTTTCCCGCAATCAATACTACTAGACGAGAATATAAAGTTTTTTGATTATGAACATAGGGATGAAGCACCTCAAAATGCCAAAACCGCGTTTAAAGTTAATTTTTTTTTTAAATAATTGATCAAGTACTAAGTTCTTTAAATAGTAGATTTGATATGATCTCTAATTATGACAATGTTTTTGGTTTTTTTAGTAATATTTTTACATTATGTGACGATGATCTCCTAAAGAACTGCCAAGCTCTACAACAGAAGCTTACTGATGCGGTAAAGATGGAGGCTGATATTGAGGCAGATGTTTTGTTTAATGAGATTAAAGCTTTAAAGTTATTTTCAATTCCTCATTCTTCAAATCCTCTGGATATATTGCAATATATATTTGAACACAATTTAACCTCATCTCTGCCAAATGTTACAATTTCCTTAAGAATACTCTTAACTTTACCAGTATCTGTGGCTTCTGGGGAGAGGTCATTTTCAAAATTAAAAATAAAAAATTTTCTTCGATCAACTATGCATCAAGAGAGACTATCTGGGCTAGCAATATTAGCTATAGAGCAGGAGATGGTTGACAAAATCGATTTTGATGAAGTAATAAAAGAATTTGCTGCCCTTAAATCAAGAAAAACACCTATTTAACCTAATAAAAGTTGTAGTTTTAAGTGACGGATTAAAGATGTTTTTTTTTGTTATTAATTAATAATTTATTAATTATTATTTCCAATAAAAATTAAATTAAAAAACATTTCTGTTGTTTTATTATAAAATAAAAAAAAATATTTTTTTTTATAACTGGATTTCGTACATGAATAAAGGCGCCAAAATAATGTACCGCACGCAGGCACCGCTCAGCCTTGCGGGGGCCCTGTGCATATCTGAAATCATTTAGTGTTGAAATTGAATAATTTTATAAATATATCAGATGTGAGTAATATTTTTAAGATATTCATACTTTTTTTATAGTTTTTAAATAAATGACTAATTATTTACATGACTATTCAAAGGTTTGTGAAAGTATGATGTTTGAATTTTACTATAAAGTTTATACTCAAGGTTTGCGAATATTTTACTGTGAAAAACGAAAAACAATTTTGTAACTATATAGTTCATGTACAAATGCTGTATTGTCAAACATTTATAAATGTGTAAAATAATTTTACAACTGAACATAATTCATTTAAATTTTTTAATTAATTTGTAGCCAAAAAATATTTTTTTAATAAAATGGAAAAGAGTTTTACAACCACATATAAATTTATTAACAATATTCTGTTTAAACTTTATTAAATCATGTGTCCTGCATTTTGCGTTTTCGTACATTTTGTAAAAGATGATCACAAACGGAAAGGTTTAAACAACAAAAACCATTTGATTGGTGTATAAATTAATATCGAATTTACCTAAATTAGCTGTACCTACTATAGTCGTTTTATACAAGGTTTTCCTAATTGTTAAACAAGAGACCATCCCTAACAAACTCTTACAGTTATAGACCTACCAACACTTACATTAAACAGTATATCGACTGTGATCGTTACTTAATACCTTTATTTTAATTACAACTAATTACACCTTCAAACATAGTTTTGAATTTTGATCTGAAAACAAGTTTCGCCAACCTCTATTAAGACCACCGTCAATCTAACTTATATATAGTCTAGACCAATGACGATTATTGGTTAATCGGCATTGGTCTAGACGTAATTTATTATTCAATAATAAAGCAAAACTTCCGGTTACACGAATTACTGTAACGAGTTCATTTAGTTCGATTAGAATTAATTATGCCGCTTCTAAAAACAGGAAAAGAAACCAAAACAAGTGTTATACAATGTTATAAAACTAAATCGAATAAGGAAATTTACAGCGTCATCGCACAAGGTCAATACCAAAAGCAAACGTTTCACCTATCGATCAGCTCTCTCACTCCATTGCATACTTGAGTTCAAAATCCTTCTAACTACTTCCAAAAAAATCGTTGACGATTAGGTTTAGTACATTAAGAAATTTGATAATCGCGTGGACGGAGTGATGAAAGTAATTGTAGTTACGTGTTATTAAAAAAAAAAACGTATTGTGTCGATAAGATATGAATACGAGGATAGGTTAAAAAGTTTTCGAAAGGACTACGACAGCAGCACAATCTTTAGTTATCCATGTAATTCCTCTGAAGTACAGTACATTTAATCTCGTTTCTTCAGGTTCCGTTTTAGAAAGTCTCTAAAATAACCATTTACAGACTCCATAGCTTCCTGAATTGATTGAAATTTCTATCGAGCTAGGAAAGTTTTCAATCAACAGAGATATACAACGTATCCTTGAATGGTGAAGTAATAATGTAGTTAAATTTAATGCTGACAAAGATCAGCGTTGCCTCTTGTCTACCTAAAAAAGGTCGCTCATTTCCTGTGGTAAGTATGAATGACTCAGCCTAAGTTTTCAGAGAAATATTAGGAATGACTATCATGGGTTGATTCATTCTGTCAGATACTAAAGTAGCTGCTCGTAAAATAGGCTTTTTGTACAGATATAAGCAGCACTTTTAACCTCCCGACATCTATTTCTGATATACAGGGTTATTCACGTTATTCGACACGTAAGATTATGGCCAAACGATTAGACTTTCAAAAAGTTTGATTTTTGGAGTTAATGTATACAGTACATTTAAAATTATTTTCGCAATGTACAGGCTGTTCCAAAAGTATGAAACATCAAAGTGCAAATTTTTCAGTGAAACACCCTATATATTATTGCATTTTTAGTTTCTGCGATCAAAATAAGAATAAGTTTTACTGTTTACCCGACTTAAACCTTACATTTTTTGAAATATTTAGCATTTTATGAAAATGTGGTAATAATTTTAAACTTTAAGTTCTCAACAAGTTTCACTTTTCCGTCAACTATACTTTACACTTAGCTTACTATTTGATTATGTATCATGACTCACTGAATAAAACACTGACTAACATATACAAAGTGTTTATAAATCATGACTCAAAAAGTTTTAAATAGTAATCGATTGTTGCAATAACAATTAATCATAGAGAAGTAATAAAATATTTATTTAAGTTGTCACGGCTTGCGGCAATAATAAAACTGATTTGATAAATAAATATTAAAGGATATTAAAATAACTATAACTCGAAAAGCTAAAAATAAAAAAATAAATAATAATTGAATGATTTGGTCGCTAATAAATACCAGCAAGTCCGGTGAGGGACGTGGAACCAGGAATCGCGTATAGAGCAGTATGGTTAAACGCGTGGTGTGATTGAAGGGTAGAGAAAAAATGTACATGTATATGTACATTTTGAGATCATAAGTATACGATCTATATTTATATCTATCTATTATGTCGTGACAGTAGACAAATAACTATCCGGTAGTAGGACGATACCGTTAGTAGGGAATGCTACATCGTCCGGGGCACGATTTGGCCAGTAACCGGTCTACTCGATATGGTATTACTCAAGAAAACAATACAAGTGCCTCGGATCGACCTAGCTACAAGGGGGGGTCAAGGTCGAAACAGATAGGCCCCGTTGCTGACGACTGTGCAAGGAATGAATGGCGAGTCGGTACGTGGAATGTTAGAGGTATGCATGGTAAAGAATTTGAAATTGCGAATGTAATGTACGAAAGACACCTTGATATTCTGTGTGTATCGGAGACAAAGCGCAAAGGAAAGGATGCTGTGGAGTTGAGACGGAAGTGCACGGCGCAAAAGGAGTTGGGATGATCATAAGTGAAAGAGCGAAAAGATGTGTTAAACAGTACGAATTGGTATCTCCCCGGGTAATATGGGTTAGAATGAAAGTGGAGTTTCGAAGAATTTTTCTTATTGCATGCTATGCACCGGTGAATGGAGAAAGAGACCAGGAGCGTGAGAACTTCTGGAATGAAGTAGAGAACGTGTTGAACGTATGTAAGCCAAACGAAAGAGTGATTATAGTGGGGATATGAACGGATGGTGGGTGTACAGAGAACAAGTGAACGCGTTCTAGGAAAGTTCGGAGACCAAAGAGTCAATGAGAACGGTGAACACCTGCTGAACATCAGTGTGGAGAGAAGCCTGTTTATATCCAATACGTGGTTTCAACATAAAAATGTGCATATGTATACAGGGCAAAGAGGTGAATCTAAAAGTATGATAGACTTGATAGTGTATGATGAACGGCTTAGAAACCTGGTGAAGGACACGGAGCGGAGTGTGGATCAGACCACTTTTTGGTTGTATCGAGAGTGTGTTTAGGGCAAAAGTGGGTCTGGAGAAGGAAAGCAAACGTAGTGCGAACGTCCAGAATTAGGGTTGACAAACTAGTGGATAATGGTGCGAGAATGAAATACACAGATGCTGTAAGTAAAGAGTTGAATGTGACTGAAACAGTGTGGAACGAACAAATAAGTTGAAAGTGCATGGATAAGCTTGAAAAACTGTTGTCAATTGTGCCGTGCGAATATGTGGAAGAGTGACTGTAGGTAGACAGAAAAAAATGTGCTTGGTGGAATGAGTCGGTAAAAAAGGCAGTATGTAAGAAAAAGATGCGTACATGGCAATGATTGCTGCAAAAAATGAGACTGAGAAGAAGCGATTGTATGAGGTGTACAGATTAAGAAATAAAGAAGCGAAGGAGGCTGTGAGAATAAGTAACGAAGAAGTGATGGCTGTGGAAGGAGAAAAAATGCAGAATGATTTTGAGGGAAACAAAAAAACTCTTCTGGAAATGGGTCAAAAATACAAAACGGCCAAAACAGAACGCTGCAGGAGTGATGAATGCTAGAAACGAAATAGTATGGGACGATTGTGAAGTGAGAAAATGCTGGCAAGAATATTTCGGAAAGCTGTACAGTAGTGAGGAAAGTAAGACTGAAGGGTTAAATAAGGAGAATATAGAAGAAATGATGAATGAAACTGAGAAGGATATTGGAATAAATGAGGTAGAGAAAACGGTTGACAGGTTGAAAAACGGCAAGAGAGCAGGCGTAGATGAAATCACTGGTGAAATGCTTAAGTATGGTGGTGCAAAGCTTATAAGAAGATTGTGTGAATTATTCAATGTATGCCTTATGTATGGAAAAGTGCCGAGTGATTGGAAGAGCGCGATCATTGTACCACTGCATAAGTGTAAGGGGAACAAGTTTGATTGTAAGAACTACAGAGGAATAAGCTTTCTTAGCGTGCCTGGTAAAGTATTTGGAAGAATACTGACTGATACATTACGAGAAACTACACAAAGTAAGATTTTGGGTGGCTTCATGCCAGGGAAGAGGATGTGTCGATCAGATGGTGGCTCTCCTGCAGGTGATCGAAAAGTGTTTAAAGGTAAAAAGGAAGTTGTACTGTGCGTTTGTAGATCTGGAGAAAGCATATGACAGAGTGAATAGAGAAGCTGTGGGAAATATTAAATGAATATGGCGTAAATAAAGGTTTAATAAATGGAATAAGGGCAGTATACAACGGTAGTCGGGCATGTGTTAGGGTGAGAAGAGGTGTGAGTGAATACTTTAAGATTGAGCAAGGAGTGCGACAAGGCTGTGTGATGTCACCGTGGTTGTTCAATGTATACATGGATAAATGTCTTAGACAAGCATGTACCGATACAAATGGTGTAATGATTGGTGACGTAAATGTACGACTTATGGTGTATGCAGATGACACAGTCTTATTAAGTGACAGTGTGTAACAACAATAAATAAAGCCAAGTTGTAACAACAAAACGTGGTGTAACTACTCAATTGTTATAATGTAATTTGAATATTCTAATAAAGTAATAATGAAATTAGGTAAAATTCTCTAAACACAAATCATATAACTAATTGAGATACTTATTCATCACTAATTTGTGTCGTCGACTCTTATCGGTAGATTAATAAAGGGCAGGTTCTAATAAACGGATTTGCTCAAATACCAAAATGCTGCTTGATTCCAATCTGCTTAATTATTTTCTCACTAATTAATAAAAAATGCAATGTAAATAAAACAATAAAATGATACCTGAGCGAAACTATCATTGTTATAGGAACATTAAACCTAGTTTGTAAATAATAATAAAAATTTATCAAAATGAAAATAAAATAACAAGATACACTAAAGTTTATTTAATATCCAATTGAAATGATTAAGTGAAAAGGTCTTAAATCTATTCGTTAATTAGTACAAAAATCATTACCTTTGAACAGTTCTGTACATAAATTTTATGACGCTGGTAACACATGAAACGGAATGGTCAACTTGATGAAGTCATTATAGCATCATTGTGATGCAATTCTAGATCTAAGGTTACCAGCAAACTGGAATTATCTTGATAATTTATTCTTAATATTTTGTATCCATATATTTAATGCGTTACTTTGAAGTTTTAGTATGTAAAAATTGCGATTTATGATGTAATCCAAGTAAAAATAAAGTAGTTAATAAAAGTGGTACTTTAAAAGTAAAAATTAAAAATTAGTTCAATAAAATTAAAATAGTGTCTTATAAAAGTATGCATTATTAAAGTATACAAAAAGTGCCTAAAAAAATCAAATGTTTAATTTAAAATATAACAAGCTAAAAGATCTCTTACCATCTAAACCATGGCACTTATGCACAAAAATTTAGGGAAAATTAAAACAACTTGCTTCCTGCTATAGCATTCAGCAGCAAGTGAAGTAAATAGAAGCTTTCAGAACAAATCATGCATGAAGCATTTGCGCAAAAGAATTAAGTTATTACGCTTTGCGGTCTGCATCAATTTCTTACAAAGGAAATATAAATCTTTACCAAATATTTACACTTAAAAGATATGTATTATGAAATGCAAATTAAACTGTCATCATCTACAATGCAAAACTTAAAACTTTTCTTATGTTTACTATTAAATGAATGAAAGATCTAAAATTAAAGCATAATTTAGTACAACACGAAAAGGGTTGTTACAAGTGCGGATGAGCTGCCAACCGCTCTGAGGAAGTTTGGTACAGTCTGTGAGAGCATGGACCTAAAGGTAAACGTGAACAAAACTAAGATTATGGTGTCCAATCGGGAAGTTGAAAAGGAGAGTAGAGTATTTACTCTGCAAGATGAAACTGTGGAGCAAGTGGACGAGCTGGTATATCTCGGTAGAATGTTTACTGCGAGATTGGACGAATGGTCAATGCTGGAAGGAAAGTGATTGCAAGTATGTGGACGATAACGAGAAATGAAAGCATGAGCCTAGCTGCGAAACGCGCAATCTATAATGACGTATTTGTCCCGTCAGTACTGTATGGAAGTGAGACATGGGTATGTCAAAAAAAGCACGAAAGAAAAATAAATGCCGTGGGTATGAGATTCCTGAGAAGCGCATGTGGTAAAACGAGAAGGGACAAGATAAAAATGAATGCATAATGACAGTGTGGTGAGAAAGACGATGATGGATAGATATAAAGTTGTACATTACGTTGGTTTGGTCACATTGAAGAATGAACAACGCAAGATTAACGAAAACAAATATATGTGGGTGAGGTTAAAAGGCCAGCCCTGGTAGGCCGCGTAAAATTTGCTGAATGTAGTAGAATCTATGATAAAGGATAGAAAGATAAGTTTAAAAACAAAAGCATGTCAGAGACTATGTATGAATCTTCGAAGCTAAGGTATGAGATAGGAAAGCATGGAGAAAGATTGTGAATGAAAATAAATAAGACAATTGTTTGCCTATCCCGCAAAATGGCTAAGGTTAAGTAAGTAAGTAAGTTAAATAGTAATAACCTGATTAGTTTAAATAGAACACCCTGTATTTTATGTCAACAGCAGATGTAGAATTTAATTCCCTATCGTATACTATAACTCTGTCATATGGCTAACCCTTCTTGTTTTCAAGAAAAATTCACATTTTCAGAAAGCAAGTTTATTTAAACAAATTTAACACTTAACAAGTCGCCTATGGAAATTTGACAACTCAGACTTGGTGGCATTAAAGAGCAGGTTTAGGCAAACAAATTTGAATAATGATATGGTACAATTTACTTATTAATTAAAATAATGATGAAGGTAATAGAATGATGAAAAACTGTACAACATTTCTTATAGCAAGTGTTCAAAATGACGACCGTCTGTCTCTAAACACAAGCATGCCCTCTTTTCGAAACCTCTACCAACATTTGCTTATGTTTTGAAATGCTTCCCCCCTAACACGTTCCTTCATACTCTCTGGTGTGGTTGGAGGTGTCTTGTAAACGGTTGTTTTTACGTATTCCCATAAGAAGAAATTCGTCGAAGTCAAGTCAGGGGACCGTGGATACCAATTCTGATATCCATTTCTCCCAATCCAACGATTTTGATATTGTTAACATTGTTGTCCGTATGTTCAAGGGTATGTCTTGTAACAGGACTGGGAAAATTCTTTTGATAAAAAAATTAAGAACAATGTACCATTTAAATGTTCTTCAAAAAAATAAGGCCCAAGTAAATATTGACCCATTATTCCGCCCCACACATTTATTGACCACCTGTGTTGATTATGAATCATTCTAAGTTGATGCGGATTGGAATCAGCGTAATAATGAGAATTGCGTCTATTAACAAATCCATTGTTATGAAATGTGCATTCGTCGCTAAACAGTACAAAATTGAAAAAAGGTTTAATTTTCGGCCACTCGGTCCACATACAAAAATACAAAATTCAACTCGACTTCTGAAGTCATTTTCGGAAAGTTCTTGATGGAGCTGGATTTTATAATCATGATAACTGTGTTTTTTAAGAATTCTCGATACACTTGCTTGGCTAATGTTAATGCGCTGCGCAATTTGGTTTTGTCCTATATGTGGATTTTCGATCACAGAAGCAATTACCGCTTATTATGTTTCTTCATTTTCTGTCACAGGTTTTATGTTCAAATGAACACTTCGAGTTCGTTTAAATAGAGACAACAATCTTTCCATAACAGCTTTGTTTGGATGTTTTCTGTTGAGAAATCTTTGAGCGTAAACTCGTAATGCCAGTAAGGCGTTTTGGTTACATTCTCCTATAATTAGAATCATGTCATTCTGTTCTTTTGGATAAACTCTCATTTTCAACAAATAAGCTTTAAATACAGCACAAATTATCACTACAAAACAAAGTGAACGATTTACGAACAGACAGAACGATTTGCAGACTTTTATGAATAACTAACAGCTACAAACAATAATTCTGTGTTGGCAAATTTCCATAGGCGACTTGTTAAATTTGTTTAAAAAACTTGCGTTCTGAAAATGTGCATTGTCCTTGAAAGCAAGAGTTAGACATATGACAGTGTTATAGTATTCGATAGGAAATTAAATTCTACATCTGCTGTTGGCATAAAATACAGGGTGTTCTATTTAAACTAATTAGGTTATAACTATTTCAAACTTTAAATGTTTGAGTCATGATTTATAAATATTTTGTATATGTTAGTGTTTTATTCAGTGCGTCCGTCATGATACTGTAGTTAACGGACCGTGAAAATTTTATTATTACAACAAACATTTTTTAAATCGTAATTGTTACCGCGATAGGAAAGTTAATTAATGGAGTTTAACATATTTGATTAAATCTTAAGTCGCTATTTGAGCATGGTTTTCGGGATATTTTATTTTTGTAACTGTAGGTAGCGGACCGCGAAAATTTTTCTATTGTAATAAACGTTTGTCAATTCGCCATTGTTACCGCGATAGCAAAGATAATTAGTAGATTTTTTTTATAATACATCGTAATTTGATAATGTTTTCAAAAGATTTCATTTATATATTTTATGTAAGGGATGTAACTGATATTTGTCTAGGGTTGTACAACACATGTTGGGGGGTGAGTAGCAGGTGCATGCTTAAAAATGCTTTACTTAAGGGACGTAACGAAACAATGAAATTTCTTATGAGCCGATTCTTAATGGAAAAATGTCACTAGCTTAATAAGTAATTGTGTCGGTACAGAGCGCGATCAAAAGATATCTTTGTTTGTTACTTGGAAACTCGAGAGAGAAATGTCAAGTTGTTACGAGCGAATGCATATTTTTAAAATTAAGACGTCGTGCAATAATTAATACGAAACTGTTCCAACGTAAATTAATGTTTCTTGTTTTTTATATTACTTTTGAAAAATGGTGGTTGATTGCGGGAGTAAAGTTAGTTAGGTTTGAAATCGGGGGAAAAGTAGTCACAGTTAAAGTGTCAATCTAGCCAGATCGATTTTTGGGTTAATTAAATACCTTCATTGTAAACAGTTTCTCTTCAAAATAATTCTTGCGTGTACATTTTCCTTTTGAATTCACCAACACTAAGTTGTCTTTTCTTTCGGGGGTTAGTTGTAATGTGTTTTTCAAATATTAATCTATAAATAACAGTCACTTTTTGAAGTTAAACCGCGTATGTTAACGAGTTGTCTATGATCAATTAAGGAAATATTTATTCTAGTGTAAGTATATTTTTATATAAATGAAAGCTCGTAGCCAATCATTTTACCAGCTACTTTGCTAGAGTACCGCGCTAACCAACTGCGCTATCGAGATTAATCATCTGCATTTTAAGTAATAACGAAGCTAATTTAATAAAATTAATAATAATTTTTAATTATGTATTAAATCATATATATATATATATATATATATATATATATATATATATATATATATATATATATATATATATATATATTTAATTATATATTTACTGAACTTATTCGTTCATAACAAAACTTATAATAAATTAATATTAGTCAAGTTGCTTGTGTATTAATCCTTGCGATATTGCAGGCTCACATTCCATCAATATAAGTAATTTGATTGTAATTTTATTATATTTAGAATTTACATCAGTTCTACATACATAAAGTCAAAATTTGCATTGGGGCTTGAATCTCGATGGCGCATATGGTTAGCGCGGTACTCTAGCAAAGTACCGGTCGTAGGTTCAAATCGTACTCGAGGTAAACTTATTATGTATGTATTTAATAAAGTTAATAATAATTTCTAAAAATAGTATTAATTAAACAACTGAAGACCCTAACACTCTCACTCGAGGAACGTATCAATGAAGCATCGTACAAAATATTGCTCGACGAAGGTAATATTAAAACAGCAAACGAAAGTAGTATTAAACAATCACCTGAAGACCCTAAACTTACCACACTGTCACTCCAAGAACGTATCATTGAAACTGCAGACGAAATCTTACTCGAACAAGAGAATATTAAACCAGCAAATTAAATAGTATTTTACACCAAAAAAATTAACAGTGCAGACTCCTGTACAAAAACCCAGTGAAAATAATATTGAAGCAGATCATCCCGCATTTTTAAGTAATAACAAAGCTAATTTAACTGGATATAGTATCATGCTCAGTGATGAACTCCTCCGTAACGTATTAAAAGAATCGAACATTGCCTTGCGAAGGTATCTCATTGACTCAGGAAGCAAATTAAAATAAAGACAGTACCGCTTTCACTCTGGAATTTGTGGAATTAGCATTGCTGTTTGTTGTTTATATTTATATTTGTGTAGAGGTGGCTGATGAACGGGTACAGGATACCGTTTTGGTTACTAATTGTAAAGTCAATTGCATGGTACACATGCCAGACCATTAAACACCTCCAATTTTTATTTCTATTGTTGAATGTATAACCTGAGAGAGGAGCACTCTATATATCGGTCACGATGTTAGTGATCTATTTATAACTTACCCTTGTAAGGCTTTGTTCTAATGAGGTTTTTTTGTCAGTTTGTTTAAGTAGAATTATTTGCCTACGAACTGATTTCCCTTTGTATGTGCTTTATTGTAATTTGACTTATGCATTTTGTGCTTTGGGGGTCACTAAACAATTGGGTACGTGTAAATTCCTTATCTGTTTGCTTTTGTCCTTGCCTTTACCTTATTATCACCTGTGCAATTTTACTGTTGTATTTTATATGTATCGTAATTTGCTTTATTGTTTTATGTGCTTATTTACTTAAAGATCGGCATGATTGGTTTTAAAGGGCAACATGTTTGGAATTACGATTTTTATTATGATTTTTATTTTGATTATTTATGATCCAATTGTACGTGTGATTACATGTGTTTTTTATTATTGTGTTTCTGTGTAACTAAATTGCTTTTTATTCATTTACTCTTAATATTATAATTTTGTACGCACTTTAACCTGATTTAATGGTGTTCTGATATATATTTAATCCTTTTTTCTTTGTTTTTGATAATTTTGAATTTTATTATTTATGTGTTCTTTCACAATAGATATTAACTTGAACCACTGCAATATGATTTTAATTTGAGTATTTAATTGTTTTTATCTGCCACTCATGATGCAACATTACTCATAACCTATCTAAATGTAACACCTACCCTAGCGCCACTTCGTTTGATCAGATTTGAGTTTGCTAATTAAATATCAGACTTGTAAATAAATTCTAATGTTTTAATTATTGGGAATCAAAGTAAGGCAGACAACTTAATTTGGTAATATAAATTATCGTATATTTGGCAAGGGTTGAAAAACATGTGTTTGAGGTTTGACTAGCAGGTTACGCTTAAAAGCTACTTTACTGAAGGTTGCGTAACGAATCATTGGAAATTTTATGCGCACATTCTTGATGTAAAAATGTCTAATTAGTAATTAATTAGTCGGTACACGCAAATCAAGACGTCATTATTTGGTACGTTGAAACTCGAGGCATAAATTATCGTTTTCATTACTTTTGAAAAATGGGTTGATTGGGAGTAAATGTAGTTAGTTTGAAATCGGGAGAAAAGAGTTACAGTTAGAAGGTCGACGGAGCCAGATCGATTGGTAAATTAAATACCTTCATTGTAAACAGTTGTCTTTAATAATATTATTACGTGGTACATTTTCTTTTGAATTAGCAACCTAATTTGTCTTTTCTTTCGGAGTTAGTATAAATGTGGTTTTCAAATATTAATTTATAAATACAGTCACCCTTGTTGAAGTTAAACCGGTATGTTAACGATTGTGTCTTGATCAATTAAAGGAATTCAAGTGTAAGTAGGTATTTTATAAAATTAAGGCTGGCAGCAAATCAATTTACAAGCCTATATACGTATTAAAACAGCATTGCCTTAAAAGGTATTTCTTCGCACGGGCTCATTAAGCTGAAATCTGCTAAAATAAAGACAGTACAGGGCTCTACTCTATTTGTGTTGAATTAGCATTGTTATGTTGTTTATATTATGTGTAGAGGTGTGAAACGTACAGGATACCCTTTTATAATTAACGTAGGCAATTAACAGTTTTCCGGTCCAGATGACCATTAAACACCTCAATTTTATTTTATATTGTTGTATAATTAAGTGTAACAGCTGTATTTTCTAACAAGCTATGATCTATTTATAACTTACCCTTGTAAGGCTTTGCTTTAATGAGTTTTTTGTCAGTTTGTTAAGTAGAATTGTTTAGCCTGAAAATTTCTCTTTATATGTAATTTATTGTAATGTACGTATTGTATTCTTTAGTGGTCACTAAACAATTGTGTACGTGTAAATTCCTTGTCTATTTTCTTTTGTCCTTGCTTTACCTTATTAGTGCACCTGTGCAATTACGTTGTTGTATTTTATATGTACCGTAATATTGCCTTATTGTTTTATGTGCTTAGTTGACATGATTGCTTTAAAAGCCACATGTTTGGTATTACGATTTTATTCTGTTTATTTTGACAATTGTGGGGTGACTACATGGTTTTTTTATATGTTTGTTATGTGTAACTAAAGGCTTTGTATTATATTTTTTTTCTTAATGTTATAATTTTGTGCACTTTAACCTGATTTAATGGTGTTTTGTTGTATATTATTATTATTGTGCAATTACTTATTTATGAATAAAGTGGGTTTTATTGGTGTTCTTTCCCAGAATAGTACATTAACGGGTGAAACAATTGCGTAAAGCTGTTAATTCTTAATTTGAGTAGTTTCATTTTTACCTGCCCCATGATGCAACACTTACCTCATCCAGCCTATCTAATTCAATACGTCCTACCACTAGACGGCCAATTTTTTGATCAGATTTGAGGTTTTGCGAGTAATTAAATATCAGACTTGTAAATAAATTCTAATGTTTTAATTATTGCCGGAAAGTCAAAGTAAGGCATAGCAATTAATTTGATATTGTAACATTATTGTGCGTAAAGATAAATCACTTAGCGATTGTTTTTTCTTGAATTTGCATTATTGAAATAAAGTTTCAAATTACACTTTTCTTAAGATAGTACCTGGGAGCTACAATACATAATAAATAGAAAAGTGTAAATTTAGTTGTACGAATAATGAATACTTGTTGAGAACTAAAATTTAAATTATCACCACATTTTCAGAAAATGGTAAATATATAAACATGTAGGTTTATTCAGAAACTAGTAGAACATTTTATTTTACGAGAAACTAAAAATCAATATATAAGCGTGTTCCATTAAAATTCAATTTGAGTATGTTCCATTCTTTTGGAAACCTGCAAAAATAGTTTTAAACTATCCGCCTATGCTAATTAATAAAAATAACCTATTGAAAGTCAAGTCGTTTGTCATTAAGTCTTCGTGTTAAGAATAACCTTGTATAAAAATTCAAATGTTTAATATGACCGTATTCAAAGAAGAAGCAATTATTATATATAACTCGCCTTACTTTCTAATAATCCTTGAGCACAGAAAAATAGTTTGGATTCTTTCCTTGTACTATCGGTGTTAGTGTCACAACGATTATTATGCTGCTAAATTACATTCTTTGATACCCTCTCGAATTACCTTTACTAAGGATGCTGTATTCGCATATTTACTTCATCAATATACAGTAAAAATTTCAACTTGTCGTAACAAACGAGCGCAATCTACATTCTTCCCTTATGATATGAAAAAATTTAAGTTAGCCATTCATAGGTATCTCTTGGTAGTTTAAAATCCCTCCATGCATCAGGGAGGGCGATAAGAGATCCTGAGTGCTTTAGCGCGTTAGGCTAAACTAAGACTGTTCAGGATCACATTTATTAAAAATTTACTATAAGATAATAGCTAAAGTTCGATGACAGATTAAAAATATTTAGACTGTCCATAGTCAAAATAATGCAAATAAGTATATGTTCTAGTCGATTTTTTTATTTCAGAGAACATGATTAAATTTAATTTAAAACTGACATAAATATTTATTACAAAACTAAAAAAAAAACTATAAGTTAAATCAAGTTAACTTTGATCTAATCTAAATGACAATTTGAAATACATAGTAGAAAAGTGTCTATAAACTATCAAGTTAAGTGCTAATTTTATAAGATTGTCAAAATGTCCTATAAGTCTAAATTTGAGCAAAAATATTGCAGATATGATGTTTGTTTACGGTTTTGCAATGGTAATACTGTTCGTACAGTAAAATTACGTCTTTTATCATCGAATTCCTAACAGGTAAGCGTTTCAAACTGTTTTACGTTCTGGCCAAACTGAGATAGTTTCAAGTGCAAGTATTGTTAAAAACAAAAGGTCCGGTTTGCACTTATAGAAAATATTCAGGATGTTGTAGACAATATCCAGAGATAAGTAGGTACCATGTCAATTTCAAATTCCACAAACAATGGTTTGAGAACCTAAAACACAAGCTTTGAGTGTTTCTAGGCTAAACAAGTACAATTCTCAAAAGGTGATTTTCCTTTAATTAAATTTTTGGATGTATTCTAAACAGAAGATTGCTTAAATCGCATTTTACGGACGAAGATTAGTTTACTCGAAATGGAATTAATTAGACAATAATCATCGATGGTCGAGAAAATAGCTACACAAGAACACAATTTTCAACGTCGGTTTGTATTAACGTATGGTGCGGATTCTAAATGATCAGTATTCGTTCTTTCGTATTGATTATTACAAGGATGGTTATTTACATAATTAAGATGATTCAGAGGAAAAATTAACGAAGTTCTTTGAATATTCGACCACTTATCTCAACATGACGGAGTTCTCATTTTTAAATAATGTTACAATTTTGAAATACCATATAGAAAAGTGTCTTAAACTAGATCATTGTGCTAATTTTATAAGATTGTCAAAATGTCCCATAAGTCATAAATTTAGTCATAAAGAATATGCAGATATGATGTTTGTTTACGGTTTCTGCAATGGTAATACTGTTCGTACAGTAGAGTATCGACGTCGTTTTTCACATCGAAGAGTTCCTAACAGGTAAGCGTTTCAAACTGTTTTTAGACGTGCTGGCCAAACTGAGATGTTTCCAAGTGCAAGTATTGTTTATGAAAAACAATAAAGGTCCGGTTTTGCACTTAAAGAAAATATTCAGGATGTTGTAGACAATAATCCAGAGATAAGTAAGGAGTAGCGCATTCCAATTTCAAATTCCACAAACAATGGTTTGGAGAACACTAAAACAACAAGCTTTGCAGGGTTTTCATGTGCAACAAGTACAATATCTCAAGAAGGTGATTTTCCTTTAAGATTGCAATTTTGTGGATGTATTCGTGAAAACAGAAGATTGCTTAAATGCATTTTATTTACGGACGAAGATTAGTTTACTCGAAATGGAATTAAGAATTACTACAATAATCATCGATGGTCGGAGGAAAATCCTCATGCTACACAAGAACACAATTTTCAACGTCGGTTTAGTATTAACGTATGGTGCGGCATTCTAAATGATCAGTTGTTCCGTTCTTTCGTATTGGATTATTACAGAGGATGGTTATTTACATTTTTTTAGATGATTCAGAGGAAAAAATTGAACGAAGTTCCTTTGAATATTCGACCACGTATTATCCTCCAACATGACGGAGCGCTTCCTCATTTTTTAAATAATGTTAACAATTTTCTGAATACCCATTTCAGCGATCGCTGAAATGGGCCCGCGCCCCTGAGATCACCGGATATCATTCTTCTAGATTTTTGTCTTTGGGGATGGTAGAAGTCGTTGGTTTATGTTACGAAAGTGTACACAAGGGATGCGTTACTAGATCGCATTTATAATTCTGCAGCGTTCATTAGAGCGAATCATCGTTCGCTAAAACTCGCAACTAGATCCAATTTAAAAACGCGCAAATAAGTGTATCGAAGTGGGAGGTGATGTTTTCGAAAATCTGTTATGAATTAATGCTATTTGTTTATATTAGTTTTGTAATAAATGATATATGTATATATCCACGTTGCCCTCCAAATAAACATATTTGTTTTTTTAGTGTTTGAACTTGATTCATTAACAATTCCTTCAAACTGTGCTATAGTGTATGAACTACTTTGATTATGATCAATGTGAGGTCGGTATTCTAGACCGCGTCGATGTCGATGGATACATGCATGGTACTAAATATCATGAGCTTAAGCGTCGCTATACATATTAGGTTATATGTGTGTATACATCCCCGATACGTTCGAAACAAATGTATTTGTATTTTCAGGGTTTGAAAGTAAACAAAAATTGGCATCAAAGTTTTCCGTGAAAAGTAAATAGGAATAAATTAACTGAAGCAATTTTGAGAAAATTAAATCGTATAGATACATCTTCGTCTGCAACAGCGAGGTCATTAAGTATCATTTTAATGAACTCGGTGTGCGACAGCCACGATGCGGTTCTCGACAGTCGAGATGCTTGCGGTTAAAACTCCAATCAATTAAAAATTGTTTTTAAAAAACGTAATTGAATAACGGTTTTCCCATTATTCTCGTTGTGTTACTGATATTAAACCGAAGACAATAGTATAAGTCAAATGCTCGTGCGACGTTCCGCTCAGGAGAATACCATGCGTTACTAAATCTGCTCTAACGTTTACAAAAATCAAAATTTGAAAATAATGGGTTACGAAAGGTTGAATTAGATAGAGTGGTTTTGTTTTTATGTGGTTCTAAAGTTGACTGTGACGTGGCAAACCCCAATAAACAGGCGGTTTTAACGTTCGAGCGCAAAAATATTTTTTTAAACCTCTGTTACAACTAAACAATATAGAATTAAACAAGCTTAATTTGATATCAATCCCATTCAAATAGGTTAGATTTTGACATGACGATAAGCTTTACGTACGTATTCATTAATATGCTCTCTGTATCTAACTTCGTCGTCTATGATAACACCCAAATGTTTTTATTGCATTTGATATGGATAAAATTTCATATCCCCTTATAATTAAATTAAATGTGTCTTGAATAGAATTTTTCTGTGATTTACTATAATGTTACTATGTGGTAAACCTTAGTTTACGTAATAGTAGAAATCCAAATTCTTAAGACCGAAATCGATTAATTTCCGCAAAGTTCAATTTAATGAATTAACGTTTGAGAACCTCTGGAACAAAAGATAAAAAATAAGGTATTGAATTGCTAGTGTAGCAGAATTATTTGGGATACTTGTATAAATAAACACGTCAGCGTGATCACACCTTGTTTGTGTATTGTCACAAAATTTATACAAGGTAATAATGACATGTTTGATATCGACCTAATAAATTAAGGAAATAGAGTAGTAGCTTGTTACATATTTAGATTAAGTAAATGTTACTAGTTTTATGTATTATATCAAGACAGGTTGTGGTGAACATTTGAGTGCGGATGTATAACCCGAGCTTCACTGAAGCGTTTGTTTTATGGACATTAAACGGCTCGTCCTTTGTGTATACTTTTTTTGTGAAGGAAATTGCCGTGGATCACAGTGGTAGGCTGAAATATTTCGTGATCGGTTGTAAAGAATTGAAATTCTTTAAGTATAAAACTTAAATGAACTATTTAAGAATTAATATATATTGTTTTATTGTACAGACCAGAAATAATCAATAATTAATTTTTATCCCCTGTATTGTAAACAGAAATCGTCGAAAGCTTATCTGCAACAGAGCTCTCCAATATCCACGGACCGCCCCCGAGATAACCAATCAACGAGGTTTACGTCACGACGGTAGTCACCGACTCCCACTGAGTTTGTATAAAAACGCGATTTCCGCTGCCGACAGAGAGTGACACGACCTGCTTAGCATTCGCGAGGTAATAGGTTCGATTTCCATTACCGTCTACCTTGTCTGAGGTTTTTTCAGGGGGTTTTCCTCATACACATGTAGTGGTATGGCTACTGTGTATATGCACACCATATGCGGCTACTTAGGCGAATGCTGTGGTATTTTCTCCCTCAGAACCCTAACTCCGTTCCTACCATTATTGTGGCTGAAGGAGCTCGGAAAGCTCGAGCAGCCCGCGTGGTCTTTTCCTATTCCTTTTTGCTGACGAAGAATCCCAAAGTTAGGATCCAATCGAGTAACATCGATAATTTAGCTTAAGCTAAATTTAAAATTTACAAAAAGGACAATCTGTCCGCGTCGTTATCACGATATCGCGCAAATTGTATGAAGAGTTCGACAACCCGGTCTGGCACGACTTCAGGGATATCGGAGAGCTACCGAGAACCGACAAGCCGATATGGTATGGTTTGAAGCCAGACAGCCTACCATCATTACCACGATAGAAGAAGAGACGACAAAAGAGGACGCCGCCGCCAGACGTCGCCCTGTTAATGGAAGCCCCACTAACGGTTCCGATCCAGAGAGAAGAAACCAGCCAGGGATCCACCGACGAGGACTACAAGACACAGAAGAAGAAGCCGAAGAAGACACAGAAGGTTCACCCGCCTACGTCGCCGCCCACGGACAACGGATTCCAGGGTCTTCAACCCTTCACCGACAGTCCTGCAGCCATGGAGCAGTTAATGGTACGAGAGGACACCCGGGAGAAAGTGCCGCCGGTAATCCTTGGTCAGAAGGAGAACTAGGTCGCGAGAAATGGACCGACAACGTATCGACCTCACGAGATCCAAGGCGTTCGGCAAGGGAATCCGGATTCAGCCTACCTCACTCACGGACAGAGACAGGCTGATGAGGTATATGGATAGGTGTGGAACTCCGTATCACAACTATCAGGCAAAGAGCGAGCGATTAACTAAGATAGTGACACGTGGCGTGCCCGTAGCACTATCCGAGGTCGACGTTAGCTCAGAGCTAACAACACAAAATATTAAAGTACTTTCTGATTTCACGATGAGGCAGCGAGGACGCCCGATCCCCCTCGTGATGGTAGAGTTGCCGACGTCGCCCGCCTTCGCGTGACTATAGAGAATTTACGTGGGGAATCCGGCATCGGGCAGTGTCACCGTTGTCAGGGATTCCCTCACGCACAGCGTTGCTGCAGGGCCGCAGCACATTTTGTAAAGTGCGCCGGAGATCACCACTCCAGTGAATACATGAAACCCTGCTAGCTACAGGGACTGTTCCCTCGACCACCACAGCGGAAGAAGACGGAATGACAACAGCGACATAGGTGTGATACCGACGACTGCGGCGCCTTCTTCAACCCTGACCGGCGTCAGTTACGCCCGAGCGACGGCAGGCAAGGTTGAGAAAGCGGAAGTACCTAGAGCGGCTCCCGCCGCTGTCGTTACTTCGCCTGTCCAACCCGCCGTCATATTGGGCCTCCTCTGAGGTCTCAATATGGAGATGGCCCTACCTGTCATCCGCAAGGTGGCAGCGGCGCTCGCTCAGGCGAAAACTGCGATGGACCTGTGAGGAGTGATCCTCACGCACGGTTCAGAGGTGGTTGCCCTTTTCGGGTAATCACACAAAGGTCCGGAGCGAAGACTGGTGTCCTAGCTAAGTATACAGTATCCATCCATCATTTATTTAATTCTGTTCTGTCAACACCGACAATGTATTCAAACATCTAACACATGTTTCTATTTATTTCAGATACGCAGGGTATAAGCAACATTAGCCACAACCGAGCGACAACAGGACAGTCCACACGATAGCTACACCACCAACAGCATCATCACTACAACGCTTTTTTTTTATCAAACCGCAAATCTCAACTCAAAGATGTCAACAGGCGTAACACAACCACGCCACCCAACAACCACGCAATCCACGTGCTGAAGAGGGCGAGGAGCCCTGAGCAGCGTACCACCTACACTACTAAATACATTATTGCTTATTTTATTGTAATATGTATTGTAACTATATATAACTTGTTAATGTATCTAAAAATTCTAATAAACTTTGTTGAACTTGAACTTGATGTAAAATGGTTAGTAGTTAAAGAAACGCTGAAGAAACTAGTCGATAAGCAATAAATAGTTCGTCAAATTAATCAAACAAAGGACTATATCAATACAATTAAACAATTAGAAACGCGATTAGTTAATATCGAACCATTACTTTCCAAATTTAATGAAATACAATTAGAAATCGAAATTGAATCACATAACGAAGAAGATTTAGAAAACGATCAAGGCTTTAATTTTGAAAATGATTATTACGATGTTGTAGGGAAAATTAAAGCGGCAACAACAAGTTCAATTCAGTCAAATGTATTACAAGGTAACCCTTCTACCAATGATTAATGCCCTTATATACGATAATAAAACACTTACACGTTCAACAATTTTACTCCTTGAACGGCGAGCCAGGCCAAATTTTAGAATCAATTTAAATCACTATTACAAACTATGAAATGGCTTGGAAGCTGCTGCGAGAACGTTACGAAAATAAAAAATTAACTGTTCATAACCATTTGAAAGCTATTTTTGAATTTTCAATTTTATCAAAGGAATCCCATATTCAATTAGGGCGGCAGAAAAAATACCCCATGAAAAATTACCCCTGAAAACAAACCCCATGAAAAAATTCAGGAAAAAATTAACTGAAAAAATACCGCATTTACAGTGTCTCAAACATTTAAATAAATTCGTTAATATTTCTTTTCCATACATATGTCGAGTAAATATAATGATTTAGTGATAAAAGGTATTTGACGTGGTGAGAAATAACACAAACAATAAAAGTAACTTATTATAAGTTTTGTTATGAACGTATAATAAAACAGGTCGTAGGTTCAAATCCTACTCGAGGTGAACTTTTTATTTATGTATTTAATAAAATTAATAATAAAAGTAACTGTCATAGCACCACATAAAAGGCAAACAAAGACGAGCTTTTTATGTGTTAATTTTTATTATTTAATGTTATACATTGTAATATGTATTACAATATTATTTACAAAAGATAATACATAATCACTCTTTTCTTGCAAGGCTCATTAGGGTTAGTTGTCATTAAAATAAGATTACAATTACCTTTCTCAAATAGTTATTGTTTACAAGAATAATGGAATAACTAAATAGATAGCAATTAACAGATTATCGGAATGAGAAGATTAAATAGATACCATTGGTAATGCAAAATTTTCAATTACCGTTTGGTTATTTTGAGGGTATTTTTTCCAGTATTTTTTCATGAATTTTTTCATATATTTTCAGGGTATTTTTCATGGTATTTTTCCGCGATTCATTCAATTACGGCGTCTCTTTGATACGATTATAAAAAAATTACGTTCCTTAAATTCTTTAGGTGAAGCAGTGGATAAATGGGATACAACTTTAATTTATATTTTAACAAAAACTTGAAACGATTACTGGAAGATATGAATGAATTTTTAAAATACAAGTGCGATTTACTGGAAAAATTAAAATATAATAAGAAATTAAAATTAAAATGAAATATATGTAAGGTCGAGGCTAAGTTTGATTATTCACAAAAATATAATAATCTTTACAAAGATTGGAAACATACCCTTCGGTACTAACAAATGAATTTTAATTTTAGCATTCAATGTATAAGTGCCAGGTATTTTTAAAACTACCCATAAACAAACGAATAGACGAAGTTAAGAAGCTTAGGCTTTGCATAAAATCATTCTTTTCAAAATTGTAGCCATTCATATTGTAAGAAATGCAATAAACCACACAATACTTGCATTTAGAGAAGCAAACAATAGAAAATTCCGAAAACCAAACAGATTCTAAACAGGTAGAAAATTTTAATTAGTCACGCGAAATTCCAGGTACTTATTGTTCAAACAATTTCTTTAGTGAAGTATTATTAGCAACGGTTATGATTCAAACTAAAGATGAGTTTGAAAATATTTTCTATTGTAGGGCATTGTTAGATAGTGGCAGTCAAAGTAATTTTATAATCGAAACTATGTGTCATAAGTAGAGGGCGGATTATATGCAAAATGCATATTCTTGAATATTGATGCTGTAAAAATACCCTTCCGTATCTAGGTGAATCACATTAATGAGAGTTATATGACACCAATTTAATTTTGCATATTTTGCATATATTTGCAGCAATGTTCATATTTTTGTAAAATGTGTATATTATTGCATAATATGTGATTTCTAAATAAATCTTCTCTCATCTCCTCAAACGAGCACAGTAAATGAAACTTTTTAAATAAAAGATTAAAATCTAAGAAAGAAAGCCTTTAGAAATTCCTGTAAAAAGTAAGCTGCTTAAAATCGGACCGCAGAAAAATACATGAAAATTACGAAAACAAACCCATGAAAAATTCCTCAGGAAAAATACACTGAAAAAATACCCCGGAAACTCAGTTTATATAAGGATCTAGGCATTTTAACCAAAGATTTATTTCAAAAGGTTAATTACCAAAGATAATACATAACATAATCACTCTTTTCTTGCAAGGCTCATTAGTTAGTTGTCATTAAAATAAGATTACAATTACCTTTCTCAAATGGTTATTGTTTACAAGAATAATGGAATAACTAAATAGATAGCAATTAACAGATTATCAATGCGAAGATTAAATAGATACCATTGGTAATGCAAAATTTTCAATTACCGTTTGGTTATTTTGCTATTTTTTCAGTATTTTTTCAGTGGAGTATTTTTACCAAATTTTTCGAGTATGTTTTCAGTGTATTTTTTCATAGGGTATTTTTTCGCGATTGCTTAAAATCATTGACAAGAAGCGTCACTGCTATAATTTCGCCGTACGAAAACTATGTACATTCTGTCTTGGGGATACAATGTGCGAGATACGACAACAAATAGGAAATAATTATTTATATTTTATAGTGGATGAAACAACGGATAGTTGTGGTCGTTATATCGAATTTATTGATAAGGGTTTTGCATCCTGATTATAAGTAAATCATTTTTGGTAAGTTCAAACAACTGAAAAAACGAACCATTTAACTATACAGGGTGTTCCAGTTTTTTAGGACTTTAATAGTCGATAGAGCTTTCAAAATTAAGGCAAAAGGTCATATAAATATAGGTTGCCAAACACTGAACATACAGGGTTTCAAAGTTTTAATTTTTTCAGTTCTTTTAATTTATCTTCAAAACTATTTAAAATAATAAATCCAAATTTAGTACACTATTACACTCCTTAAACTCAATACTAAAGTAGTTTAACGTTTATCAATATCTACAGGGTAGTACATTTTCTGGGTGGTACACCTTTATCCCCCAATTTTTCATGGCGCCTCTAACTCTTAAAAACCAAACATTTAGATTGCCCATTTGATTTAGGAACTTTTTGTCTTCGGCTTTTTTCGAAAAATGCATAGTTTTTGAGATAAATTAGCTGGAATCAAGAAAAGCTTCCAAATGGTAAGTAAAGAACGTCTGATGCTTAGTGATGAATAGTAGTATTTGAGACTCCACCTATAGCTACGGATACTCTTCTAATGCTAGTTGTGGGATCTCTGTCGAATTCACGCAAAATTCGTCGTGCAGTACTTCTTTGCTGCCTATGATTATTATTTTGACGACCATGACATTATTTAACCCCTGACTTATAATTTGTTGGTGAACTCTTACAAACACTGAAGGATACGGAGCTCTTCTAAAAGGAAATTTTCGCCTATATTCACGGGCTGCTGCTGCTAAACTTCCATTTACAAAGCCATAAATAAAATGGATATCCGCTATGTCTTGATTAGAAAAACAAAATGGCATTTTAAAAGATCACTTTTGCAATAAAATTAACACAATAAAATATGTAAATAAATTACATTCTTTCTTATGCATGTCGTATTTAAAATAAAACGTGAGATTTGACATAATTTGATTCTTTTTTTATTGTTCTTTTCATGGCACACTATTTTTGCGGGAGCATCAGACGTTCTTTACTTACCATTTGGAAGCTGTTCATGGATTACAGCTAATTTATCTCAAAACTATGCATTTTGAAAAAAAGCCAAAGACAAAAAGTTCCTAAATCAAATGGGCATCTAAATTTTTGTTTTAAGAGTTAGAGGCGTCATGAAAAGTTCGATAAAGGTACCACCTAGAAAATGTACTACCCGAGATATTGATAAACGTTAAACTACTCTTAATATTGAGTTTAAGAGCGTAATATGTGTACTAAATTTGGATTTATTATTTTAAATAGTTTTGAAGATAAATTAAAAGAACTGAAAAAAATTAAAACTTTGAAACCCTGTATCTCCAAAACTAAGCGTTTGGCAACCTATGTTTAATGAACTTTTTGTCTTAATTTTGAAAGCTCTATCGACTATTAAAGTTCTGCTACAAAAACTGGAACACCCTGTATGTAGGTTTATACAGGAAGGAAGTAGCAAATTTATTTTTTTACTTGAAGAGTTCCTACCAAAAGTTTTATTAATGTTGTCTGATGCTGCGCCATACATGGTCAAAACAAGTCAAAATTTAAAATATTTTATAAAAATTAATTCACACTTGCTAGCACATGGATTAAATAGAGTAGCGGAGGAGATTAGATCTCAGTTCCATTAGTAAATAGTTTGATTAACAATGTTAAAAAGTATTTATTAAGGCACCTTAAATTCAGCATTTCAAAGAAAACTTCCAAATACTCCTATTTCTCAGCCAGTAATAACTAGGTGTACGTGGCTATAGGCCGCCCTGTTTTACTCGGAAAACTTTAAAGACATTAAACAGATAATTTTACAATTTGCCGATGGATCTCACTCAATTACGGAAGCGAAAGCTATTCTAAATAAAATAGACTTACCGCAACATTAGCATTTATAAGCACGAATTACCACTTTGTGTTCGAAACAATTTTAAAATTAGAGACTGAAGACCTTCCACTTACAAACTCTGTTGAATTAATAAATAAGTTTAGTATATCTTGTAGTCAAGTTCGTGGTCCAGTAGGTAAAGCCATTGAAAAAAAACTCAATCAAGTTTTAGAGAAAAACGAAGGGTACAAAGTTCTTGTAAATGTGTCTAAAATTATTTCTGGGGAATCAATAGAATTGGAAATCGAACCAAACATTGTATCTGTGTTGAAAAACGCTCTAATTACACCTGTTGATGTCGAACGGAGCTTTTCAACTTATAAATATATTTTATCTGATAGGGGACGAGGATTTAATTTAAACAATCTGAAGAAACGCCTTATTGTAAGTTGTTATAGGCAGAAAAGCGATGTCTCAGAATAATATGTACATATTGTGTTTAATTCTCCAACTGATTGTAGATTATTTGTAGTTTATATTAAACAAATACATTATTATTATTTTATTACTTAATATTTTAAATTTCAGAAAAGAATCTTTTTCACATAATAAAGTTTTATTTTAATATAGGTTGTTTATTATTTCTTGGTACGCATATTTTGCATAGAATGTTGGATATTTTAACAGACTGACTGCACATCTTTTACATATTTGGTGCATATATACGCATATATGTACTTTTTATGCATATTAATCCGCCCTCTAGTCATAAGTCAGGATTAGATAAAAATAAAATTAATTTTAGTACTCAAGGGGTAGGAGAAACACTTTCTAAAATACAATATAAAACTCTACTATATCTATAGAAGCGATTGAATGAAATTACAATGAAGCCATTTTGTGTTTCGTTTTACAAAAAATTACCAATAATCTCCCAACAAAATCATTTAAAGTCTCTAATTTTAATTATCCACATTATATTAAATTAGAAGATCCAAGTTTCAATATTAGTAAAGACAGAGATGTGTGAGCTATAAGATTCAATTAGTTGTTTGGAGATCCGATTCTTCTCAAAAGCCTCATTTGAAGAGTACACTTTCAAAAAGCATTTTGTCCAATTTTTAAAAATCGCGCTTTGAGTTGGGGAATTATTCTATGTGTAGATAGCCAACTTTTCATGCGGTCCTGGACAATCAGAATGTATCGTGTCTTATGGATTTAATGCTTTCAAAACTGCTTGGACAGTCAAACAGTTTTGTCCACAAGCCTGGCAAACAAACTGCTTTTTGTCCTAGTCGTAATGTACAGGGTGGCCAGCTAAGAATGCGAGGTGCTGTATCTGGAAAGTATCCATCGTAGAGTCTTGCGCAAAAAAAGTTATTACTAAAACGGCAAATACAAAAACCTGGAAAATATTTTTAAGTTTCTGAAATGGCCGCTAGGGCGTAACTGCACTCTTGAATCTAAAAAGTGACGTTTCTGTGAAGTCTGTTGTATTAACCTAATAAAAAATAACTGATCTTTAAAGTCGAGGATAATCTGAACTTTTTGTTTGGCACTTTTTGATGTATGTCTAAAAATAAAGTGGTGAGGGGTATTCAAAGGTTTCCTTAAATAACCCCTGTACTTATATGAAAATCCCTTAAATTTTTATTTTTTAACTATATTTTTCTGGAATTGTTTCTATTATGTAAGTTGTGGCTAAAAGGCCCGATTTAAAGGAGGAAGGTTTTAATGCCCCGTAAATGCTCAAAATGCTGACGACCATCACTCTGCATTGCTGAGGCCTCTTATTGGTAGACAAAACTGCAGCTTCAATTTCGGCTCTGAATAGGTTACCTAGAAATTGCAATTTTAAATGTTTGTAAATTTATTCACCAAAATAAAATCACCTTGTTTGAAATTACTACGGGCAAGTAAGCAATGCTAAAAGTTATACGAAAGGCCTATTTTTGTTTGTTTAAATGCATATTCACTATGGATATATACGAAAATACAATTAATAGAAGCAGGCAATGGAAACAGATACCTAAACAAAACATACATAATCCTCAGATTGTCAATAGTTGTCAATACTTTCGCGTTACTTTGAGCGATTTTTTTGCTTTCAAAATGCGTTTTACGAATAATGAAGCTGTTGATATGCTTGCAGTTTATCTTGAATGTCTTCACAATGCTAAAAGAGTTTACGGCTCGATATCCAAATCGGCGTCCTTGCGATGTAAGAGTTTTTCCCCGATTAGTGGCGAGCTTACGAGCTAATGGTAGTTTTCGGCCTACGTGATCAACGGCAAAGAATTGGAAGAACACAAGAAAATATTAACCGTGTACTGGGCTATATTGAAGGAAATCCTCATGTTAGCACAAGAGCATTATCCACTGAGTTGGGCATATCACGGACAACGGTTCAAAATATTATGAAGGACCATAGGTAAGTTCTAATGGCCATCAAAATATATAGGTATTGGTTTAAACTTTTTAATTACTTTAAGAATGCACCCATATCATGTCGTCTTGCATCAGGCCTTGAAAGAGGAAGATTTTGATCGAAGGTTAGACTATTGCCATTGGTGTTAGGCATGATACGCGAAAATAGAGAATTTTTACTTCAAATTCTTTGGACCGATGAAGCCACCTGCGTAGTGACGGAGAGTCAATCTGCACAATATGCATTATTGGTCTGCAGAAAATCCCCATTGTTTGCGTGAAGTTCAGCGCCAAGGACGTTGGAGTTTAAATGTATGGTGTGACATACTGGGAGGCAGAATTATTGGGCCATATTTTTCGATCAACCTAAATGGGGTTTTGTCTACCCATAAGAGGCCTCAGCAATGCACAGAGTGATGGTCGTCAGCATTTCGAGCATTTACGGGGCATTAAAACCTTCCTCCTTTAAATCAGTCCTTTTAGGGCCACAACATAATAGAAACAATTCCAGAAAAATATAGTTAAAAAAATTTCAGGGATTTTCGTATAGTTTTCTTTGGCCGATATTTTAGGTTAGGAACAAGATATCGAGATGTGGTTTTCGCAGCTTGTTTAGGCATCATTTAGCTACTTGTTCATGAAAAAAGGTCATACCAATGCATTTAATTTTTTGCGAAAATTAACCGTTTCTGTCGGAATGTCGAACAAAGCCCTCTAGCGACGACATGTGAAACTAATAAAACTTCAAATATTATAACATTTGTAGCCCAAGAATAGCCGTTTCGAAGATACAGGGGTTATTTAAGGAAACCTTTGAATACCCCCACCACTTTATTTTAGACATACGTCAAAAGTGCCAAACAAAAAGTTCAGATTATCCTCGACTTTAAAGATCAGTTATTTTTTATTAGGTTAATATAGCAGAATTCACAGAAACATCACCTTTTAGATTCAAGATTGCAGTTACGCCCCTAGCCATTTAGAAACTTGAAAATATTTTCCAGGTTTTTGTATTGGCCGTTTTAGTAATAACTTTTTGTGCGCAAGCCTCTACGATGGATAGTTTCCCAGATACAGTACCTCACCCTGTACAATTGAAACTTGTTGGTTGTGTAACTCGTTTCTGCGTATTATCCTTGTATTTTTAATCAACTATTAATAAATATTGATGGTGAACACGTGGTTGCCGATAACGATAGAGGTAGCAGAAAAGAAAACGAAACCCTACGTCTCGAACGTAAAAACAATAAGGTAAATTACTTAATTATTATTAATTAAAGCGATAGTTGCGATTACCATGATTTTGTAGATATCCTGATTCTGATCCGAGGCCGTTGAAAGAACAATCCGAGTTGTTTGAAGTGCCATGTAATCAGAAAATTGCCAAACTTCAATACCGAGAAATATCGAAACAGAATAGCAAAATGATTCGTGAATATTTTTATACTGATACTGTTAAAGTTAATCAAGATACAACACTTTCACACCTACTTGAAGTAGAAATTCCGAAACGGGAAAGGAGTTGAAAAGTGCAAGATCAGAAACACCCCAATTCAACATAAAATATCATATCGGGAAGAAAAACGAAAAAAAATTTCTTGTTTGCCAGAAAATGTTCTTGGGTGTTTTTGGAATAAGCCAGAGAAGAGTTCAAAATATAGCCAAGAGGATGCAGTCTAGAGCTGGTATTACAGAAGAACGCGGGGAGACCAAAAATCACACAGAACTAATAATAAAAGATACAAAGTCTTGGACTTTATCAGAAGCTTGAGAGGCAGAGAAAGTCATTACGATAGAAACAGGTCCAGAAGAAACTACCTGAATTCTCAATACAATATTGCGGTTTTGCATAACTTATATAACAAAAAAGTGGGTGCGGAGTATAGAGTAAATTATAAATTTTTCTCCCGAATATTTAACAATTATTTCAATATTGGATTTGGAAGTCCCGCTTCTGATGTTTGTGGATTTTGCGTTAGGCTTTATAAAGAGAAAGCTGAAATAGAAAAATTAAAGCTCACCTTAAAAATTCATAAAGTGAGAGCCCCGCAGTTTTATAAACTTATGAAAGAGGATTCAGAAAATAGCATTTCTCTGTATTTCGATTTAGAACAGGTGCAAGTGTTACCTAAAACTCCAATAGTCGACGCATTTTATTCATGACAGCTCTCGTTTTATGCTTTTTTTGTGACAGATATCTCATGCAGAACACCAGTTTTCTATACCTGGCTTGAACACCAAGCAAGCAGAAGCTGTACCGAAGTGGACTCTGCCTTGTATTATTTCCCCAATAAAACCGAATTTCCTGATCATGTGACTGATTTCAGATTCTTTTCCGATGGATGTGCGGGCCAAAATATAATTCACATGCTGAATACTTCTTGGTATAAAAAATGCTTCAAAAGTGTTGAAGAAGATTGAAGGAATTAGTGAAGCGAAACGCATTATAGTTAAGAAGACAAGTCAACAAAAAGTCGTTGTTAAGCGTGAACTATTTTACCGAAATGATGATCCACAGAAAAAGTCTGTTGCAAAGGGGTAAAGCTGTGAGTAAAGTTGAATTATTAAATTTACCTCTTGGCCACAAATTAAAAAAAAAAAGGTTCAAACTCTCGAAATTACTGACAGAAATGGCTACAACAGAATGGTCTGAAGACCCAGAGCTAGAATGGTTGATTTCAGTTTTCGAGCAGAATGATTCCTTAGCTGACGATGTACGCGATTCAAGTGACGGTGTTTAGAAATGAAGAAGATGGAGGAATTCTACTACCACTAGTCAATAAATAACAGTCTTTTGCATTTACCGAATTTCGCTTATCTGGACAAAATACTTTTTGAAAGTCTGCTCCTCATTTGTATAAACTAAATACTCTAACCTATGGAACCAGTTCTGCACCCTTTCTTGCCATACGATGTATCAAACACTTAGCAATTGACAATAAGGCTACTTATCCGTTCGCAAGTACAATTACAGATAGCGATTTTTATGTGGACGATCTCATAACGGGTGCAGATCCTACTAACGATATATTACAAATCGAATCTGAAATTTCTTCTATTCTGTCGGGTGCAGGGTTTGAACTACGCAAATAGTTATCAAATCATAGTCAAATTTTAAATCAATTCAAAGTCAATCGATAATTAGAGTCAAGCATGTTACAAATCGTTAAAGATACGGAGGTCAAAACGTTAGGTGTTTTTTGGAATTCGTCACGTGCAACGAACAATTTGATAAATTCAAGGAAGGTCACAAAACATACAATTTTAGCTGCTATGTCAAACATTTATGATGCATTTTCGGCCCTATTATAATCAGAGGAAAGATACTGATACAAGACGTGTGCCAAGCAAAACTGTCATGGGATCAGTCAATAGCCAAGCGGTGGACAACATTTGTTTTGTTCACAATGTACAAAACTTAAACAACATATAAATTCAAGGCGTGTTTTATGTGACAACGCTAATTATTAAATATTGACCAGCTCTACTATTGTTTTGCATTGTACAAGGTGATCCAAGTTGATGGAAAACCTTTGTAGCGAAACGAGTTGGCGAAATTCAATGTTTTTCAAAATTTAAGCAATGGTTTCATGTAAATAAAAGGGAAAATCCTGCAGATGCATTATCTAGGGGAATAATTACTAATGTTTTAATAAACGATGCACTATGGTGGCACGGTCCCAATGTTTTAAGTAATACTAATTTTAATCATATTGACAGTCAATTGTTTGAAAGACTTGTCGTGCATCTAGGCGTAATGCCTCAAGATTATATTTTAATTAATAAATATTCCTTCAATAACTAAATTGCATCGAGTAGTCTCATATTGTTTACGATTTATAAAAAAATGTAAGTTGCAATCTGACCAAAGAAATTCACATAATCACATAATTTAACTACTACTGCAATACGTAACAGTATGGAATTACTAATCAAAATCTCACAAAGGTAATCATTTCCTAAAGAATATAACTGTTTAGAGAATAAGAAGGAATTACATAGTAAAAGCAATATGTTGTCACCAACTCCATTTATTGATGAAAAGGGTCTTATTCGAGTAGGACGTCGAATTGACAAATCTAACTGTAATTACGACAAAAAGCATCCAATTTTAATATGTCCTAAACATAACCTTACTAAATTAATGATGACAAATGAACACATACGATTATAGCACTGCGGATCACAAAATTACTATATTATACGAGAAAAGTTTTGGCCACTGACTGGAAGAAATCTTGCAAAAAATATAATTCGAAATTGCACTCGGTGTTTTAAGGCAAGACCTAAGGAATCACATTATATGATGGGTAGCTTACCATCGGCTCGGGTTACTCACACATACCATTCACTAAAACAGGTATAGACTATGTACTAAGGCTATACACCTCGAGGTAGTTATGAATCTAACGACAAATTGGTTTATCGATTGTTTAAAACGATTCATTGCTAGAAGACGAAAACCTTCTGATAACGGTAAAACATTTATTGGGGCAAATCTCAAACTAAGGGAACTTTTTCAAATTTCCTTGATACTACATCGGATCATGTGCAACCTTGGCATTTTATTCCTCTAAGAGTTCCAGATTTTAGTGGTTTATGGGAGGCCGGTATTAAAAGCGCTAAATTTCATTTATCGAGAGTAACCGGTAATACTAATTTAACGTATGAAGATTATCATAGTTTTAATTCAAATAGAGGGCGTATTAAATGCCGGTCCACTAATTCCAATGTCGTCTGACCCCAACGACAATGATTGGTAAGTCATTGGCTTTACCTGAACCCGATCTGACAACCATAAACGAAGGGCGCCTAAAAACCCATCAAAGACGACAGCATATGATCCAACATTTTTGGAAACGGTGGTATAAGGAGTATATCTCTGAACTACAAACGAGAACTAAATGGATAATAATGCCAGTAGTATCCTAAAGGTTGGTTCCTTGGTGACTATACGAGTGAAAAATAGGTAAGCATTATTATAACATGGTTAGTTATAAAATAAACGCTCAACAAACGAGTCGATAAGTAATAAATACAGACCATTAGTTACTAGTACAACTAGCAAGACAATTTGGATAAAATAAAACCAACCCGACACTCTTATTGCTTTAAACTAGATTTATTGGGAAAATTATTGTGAAAATTCCAACATGATAGTATGTACCATTCCCGAGATATAATATGGGGGTTGGTAGTACCAACTCTTTAGACGTCAGTGCGGAGAAAAATTCTTTTAATGTTTTAAACTATTGTGAAATTTCAACTTGATAGTGTGTACCGTTTCGGAGATATGATATAGGGGTGAAAGCGATGCAAGCAAAGGCCAATATAGTCTGCTTATTAATCAAAATATTTTCATCTTTTGGGTCTGCTTATGTCTGAGTAAATTTAATTTAAAATGCAAGCCACTGATGCTTTGTGCATCTTCGGAGATTTTAGCCACTGTAGCTGGCCTCTCTTTTCACACCGCTTCGCGCTTTGCAGTAAGCACAGTTTCCCCACATACAGATTGAATGTGTAAGCACAGTTTCCCCACATACAGATTGAATGTGTTGTTAAATAATAAAAAAATCCAATATATAAAGATTCCAGAGCACTTTTATTTAATAACATAGACAATTATTTCATTACGTAAGTTGATGAGCACGATTTGGAATAAAGTACTGTAAATACAATGTTTTGATTTTTAAGCTTAACTTGTTTGCGAAAAACTATTCCGTTGGGACACTAATCCCAAGCGATTGGTTATACACATGCAAAGTACATCTTTGTCCATGTGCAGAATAGACGTATCATCTGCATAGAGAACTAACTGAATGGCAGTTATCTAAATTATAGGGCAGGTCATTTATATAGATTACAGGCAGAGTTAATTAAATTTTTAGAACTATAAGCAATACCACTTATTTCAAAGTTTTCTTGTAGATGTGTCCGTTGCGTAGCGTTTTTATATGGCCCATTAACACCTGAATTGCCGCACGGGGCTCCATTGGAGCCCTGCCCGTGACACGTGTATTATATACTTATACGATAGTCTGGCCCTGATTAAAGAGTAATTTAATATAGATTTCCACCTAACCTTGTACAAAAATGACCGATATTATTAGGAACGCCTATCGAAAAGCGTTTACTCACCAGAACCTTACACAGGGATCTTCTGTGTAGCAGGCATTTGTCCTCTCAATGGGGAAATATTTGGTGAAGACGAACTTTTAAGTGCCTTTGTAAGAGATCGACCAGAGACTGACATTGGAAATGAAGTTGTAGAACAGATTGAAAATTTTGGAGAATCCAGATCATCACATCATCTCAACATATGTTTCCTCCAAGGTAAGAAATTCTTCTGGGTCCTGAAAGATAAAGCCGTATCCGTACTGAGAAAGACCAAAGGAGAAAGGAAGAAGGGAAAATCCAGAATATTGACGGAAAAATGAGATAGAAATGGAATATTTCGAGACAGGTAAAAAAACTAATAAAAAAATTCAAAAAGTGACCAAAAAAATTTGTTGCAGACAGTTCAGACGATGATGACGATACCGAAATACCTATTCAGGATTCCACGAGTGGAGAATATTATTTAGAAAAACTAGTTGAAGAAGAAAGTATGGAAATCGAACAGAAAAGGGAGAAGATTCCACGATGTCAGCAAAAGGCTTTGCATTGGTAGAAGTGGAGGGGAAAAATCTGTACATCATTATATAGCCAAAATAAAACAAAATGGAAGAAAAATGTTTTGAGGTTTTTTATCTAAAAAAACATAATGAATACTAACAAATTGGTGAAGATTGAAGAATTATATAAGAATCAACATCGCTTTCAGAATCACTATCTTAATTTAAATCTATTATCATCGAAACGAAATAAATCAAAATATGAGGTTAGAAATTAAACAAGACAAATGGCAACGTGGATTATTTTAAAACAATTCCGCCAAATCGCTAGAGCGAAATTCACTAGAACTCACTGCGATTTGTAATGCGGATGTATAACTGGTACTTTGGTATCATAAAACGTCATTCTGACGGCATAGATCACGTGGTTTTAAAAGAGTTTACATAGACTATATGTGAACGTTAAGTTAGCACAGGATAACGCAACACGAAACCTTTTGTAAAATAATATTTTCACGTACCTATATCAGCATTGTTTACCTGGTACTTGGGTTCTATTAAAAATTGTACGGCGTGATTATCTTTCCGCAAAATGCTGAGCGTAACTGGTGCAAGCATTTTCAGGGTTTCGATTTGCTTTGAAATAAACTTCCAGCATATCAACCTTTTCTGCTTTTGTAAATTTATGTGCCATTATCAGTACTCATTAATATCGACTCTTAACGGATATTACCCATCAATGGCTAGTACACAAAGTTCTGACTCACTCACCACTTTTACACGTGAATATTGACAGAGCTTATCATTTATGTCACACTGACGTTTTCTGTCATACTCTACCATAGCCAAATTTATTTTTTGTTAATATTTCTCGTAGAAATGAATGTTTTTCAGGCATGTTGCTCTTCTGGAGGGATTAGAAAAACAAAGGTAACACTAATAACTTGAGAACAAATGAAAATCGGGGGTTTCTGTTAGCAGCAACGGATTTGTCGTAGAAAAGTATCTCAACAAGTATAGAAGCGGTTGCATAAGGCATTATTCAGTTATTGAAGAAAATTGAAATCGGCAAATTTTAGTTTTTTCAAAATATTTTAAAATCGAAGGAAGATGAATTTGAAATGATATTTTTCCGAGCATTAAGTTCCTCATTTGACCGTTGCCCTCTTCTAATAACCCATACACCACTGGTGGGCATCGAAATGTGGAAACAGTATATAAATAAAAAAAAAAGAGGTGATAAAATAGCCCCTTGTGGAAAACTATTATTTGATGTTTTAAATCTACTGCTTTTACCACCAATTTTCTGTTGGATAGCATATTTTCAATTAAATTAATTGTTTCTTTGCGAGGGACAGTCTTGTACAATTTATACATTTAATATTTCCTTGAAACTAACAAACGCCTTAGTTATTGTTAATATGGGTTTAGGCAGAGTCGTTCAACAAGTGATCTTCTTTCATATGTGACCCAAGTTTGGAACAATACATTAGAACAATCGGGCGAAACAGTTGTAATCGCTTTATATATCTCAAAGGCATTTGACCAAGTTTGACATAAGTGTTTACTTGCTAAACTCTCCACGTTTCGATTAAATGATACGCTCATCAACTGGGTCTTTAGTTTCCTTGATACAAGACGAATACGTATCGTAGGTGATGGCTTTTTTTCAAAAAAAATTAGCATTAACGCAGGCGTGCCACAGAAACCAGTCATAGCGCGTACACTTTTTCTGCTATACATAAATGATCCAGAGCTTTGCCGACTACAAAACTGTTCATTGTAGTTCATCTCCGTCTTCTCATAATGGTAATCCACCTTCTATATTTAATCAAGACATTAAAGCTGAAATGGAAATTTCAATCAACAAAGACTTTCGTATCGTGGTATCCTCGAATGCGGAAGCAATAATTTCCTTATTACCCTGGAAATGACTGTATCTTCAAATCAATCATGGGTTGACCATTTTCTGTCAGCTATCAAAGCAGCTGGTCGTAAAATAAACTTTTTGCAAAGATCTAAGCAGTACTTTACCTCCCGATAACTCTTTCTGCTCTACTATAAGCCCCAAATTCGACCTCATCTAGAATATAATTCTCACCTCTGGGTTTAATACACCCTCGATATCCTTGAGCGTATTCGATTAGGCTTATAAATGTAATTTCTGACATACACTTCCTAGAGCATAGAAGAATCGTTTCAGTTCTTTCCTGTATTATCGGTATTACAATGGTTATTGCGTCGCTGGATTACATTCTTTGTTGCCATCGCGGGCCATCGCAACACTTTGGTTCGCTCAATCACCTTATCAATACGAAGTACAAATCTCCAATGAACGTACCAAACGGACGCAATCCACATTCTTCTACACGGGTTCTAAACGCTGGAATAATCTCTCTAGTTCCTGTTTTCCTCTCACTCATGATATGAAAAAATTTAAGATAGCCGTTCATAGGCATCTCTTGGCAATTCAATATCCCGCAATCCATCCTCCTAAGCGTTCCTGTTAGCACTGTAGGCCAAACTTAGCCTGTCCAGGTCACAATTATTAAACGAAATCCAGCTTACCAAACTGTATCATAAGCTGCTGTAATATCAATAAATAGAACTCCTGTTTTTTGTTTCTTTTGAAATTCTTGCTCAATAAAAGTTGTTAAGGATAAAACTTAATTACAACAAATTCTGTTTTGGCGAAAACCGGCTTCAAAAGTAAATATGTAATTATAAACTACTCTAGCAAAGTACATGTCGTAGGTTCAAATCCTACTCGAAGTAAACTTTTTATTTATGTATTTAATAAAAATAATAATTTTTAATTAGATGTTAATATAATTTGTGGAAATTTATAACCAATCACAAACACATCAAATATTGATGAACAGGGGTTTTATGTTACAAAATCAGATTAACCGAGATAATGCTCAAAATGATTTGTATTTGAATTGTAAGGGAAAACAAAAGTAAATAAATTAAATTTAATTTAAATAAGCCATCAGTGTAATTGATCTTGACCATACGCATTTCGTAAAACCATCAAAACTTCAAATCAAAAGAAAAATTAATTTTCCATAAGGTTATAAACAGGCTGGAAAATGAATGAAAACGCACGCAACTCTCAAACACAATAATGGAATTTCTGACAATATGCATTAGAACTACATATTTAAGTACAAGACAAGATATATATATATATATATATATATATATATTAAATATTAAAAGAAACTTTGAAGACCAAGCGATTCCGAATTAAAAACCAAGGATGTGGCTTAGAATGGGACGATACTTTACCAACAAAAGCTTAGATGAATTTAGATCATCTACAATGGATCCATAAAATTCACAATGGAATTGAGTCGGAACAAAATTTATTCCTGGATGTAAACACAGGAATACATTTTTCAAACAATACACAGTAAAATACCCACACGGGGAGGTACCTACACTAACTCCAATCACCACAAAAAAGAATTAAAAAATGTTTTAATGATAGACGAAAACAATATGCTCAAAATAAGAGGACCTGAACAAAGAAAAAGAAAATATCGCTAAAACACTAAAGAAAAATGGGATGATCTAACATAACCTAAGGGAAGGGTAAGAAAAGAAGAACCTAAATATACAGCGATAATAATACATACAAGGTATTAAAACAAAATACGAAGGATAGAAAAACAAGATACGATACCTTCAATCGACCAGAACACTCAGGGAAATACTAACCAAAACCAAACCACACAATGAAGATCAGAATTCAAGAATTGGTATACAACCTTATGAATGTGGCAGAGCATACATAGGGAGAGCAGTTTAAACTCTAGTGAGAACACAGGAACATAAGAACAACGTCCTCAAGGGCAAACACAAAAATCAAGAATCAAAAGTTGGAACAAAACCACCGCATTCAATGGATAATATACAGATAACAAAGGACGAGAATACAAGGAAACCAAAGAAGCCACATTATCGCATAAAAAATCCAATAAGCCGTTAGTGTAAATGAAACCCAATATGGTTAATAAGTGAAGAGCTTTAACCAATGTAATGTTTAGGGAACATGAGCAAAAATCTGGCAAAAAATAATTATATAATATATTATATATATATATATATATTATATTAAAAAAAAAAAAAAAAAAAAAAAAAAAAAAATAAAAAAAAAAAAAAAAAAATAAAAAAAAAAAAAAAAAAAAAAAAAAAAAAAAAAAAAAAAAAAAAAAAAAAAAAAAAAAAAAAAAAAAAAAAAAAATTTATTTTTTTAAAAATTTTAAATAAATTTTTTTTTTTTTTTTAAAAAAAAAAAATTAAAAAAAAAAAAATTTAAAATTAAAAAAAATTTTTTTTTTTAAAAAAAATATATTTTTTTAAAATAAATTTTTTTAAAATTAAAAAAAAAAAAATATTTTTTTATTTTTAAAAAAAATAATTTAAAAAATTTTTTTTTTTAAAATAATTATATATTTAAAATAAATATATAATTTTTAATATTTTAAAAAAAAAAAAAAAAAAATAATACTTTTTAAAAAAAATAAATTTTTTTAAAATAAAAATTATATTTTTTTTTTTTTTTTAAAAAAATATTATATTATATAAAAAAATATAATAATTATATATATATAATATATAATTTTAAAATTTTTTAAAAACAATAATTTTTAAAAAATATATTTTTATAAATTTTTAAATTTTTAAATAATTTTTAAAATTTTTTTATTTTTAAACATTTTAAAAAAATAAATAACAAAATTAAAATAATACAAAAAAATTTTAAAAAATTTATATAAATATTATAAAATTAAAAAAAAAAATATAATTAAAAAATTATTTTTAAATAAAAAAAAAAAAAAAAAATTTTATAAAAATATTTTTTTTTTTTATTTAATAAAATTAAAAAATTTTTTTTTTTTTAAAAAAAAAAAAAATTTAAAAACATATTTAAATTTTTAAATTAAAAAAAATTTTAATATAAATATAAAAAATATTTTTAAAAAAAAAAAAAAAAAAAAAAAAAAAAAAAAAAAAAAAATTTATATTTTTATATAAAATATATAAAAAAATAAAATATTTTTAAAAATAAAAAAAAAAAATTAAAAAAAAAATAAAAAAAAAAAAAAATATTTAAAAAAAAAAAAAAAAATAAAAAAAAAATAAAAAAAAAATAATAAAAAATATTTTTTAAAATAAAAAATAAAAAAAAAAAAAATAATAAAAAAAAAAAAAAAAAAAAAAAAAAAAAAAAAAAAAAAATAAAAAAAAAAAACAAAAAAAAAAAAAAACAAAAAAAAAACAAAAACAAAAAAAAACCCACAAAAAAAACAAACAAAAAAAAAAAACCCACCCACAAAAAAAAATTTTAAAATTTTAAAATTATAAAATTTCAAAATATAACAATTAACTTACAAAAAAAAAAAAACTTTGACATATTTTAAAATTAAAATTCATGAAAATGATTTTTTTATTTTCTAAAAAAGTCAAACAAAATTCATTATTTTCAGTATTCTTAAATGCACATGTATTTTTATTATATTTTTTAAATTATTTTTTTTGTTAAAGATATTTGTAAAAAAAGTAAATAAAAAATAATAAATTTAATTTATGAAATAATTTTAATACAATTAAAATATTAAAACTATTAAGTTTAGGTATAGAAATACTTATGATAAATTAAACTAAATTGACGATTTATGAGGAATAAAATAATGATGCATTTAAAATACAGGAAATAATGAATTTGTCTTTGAACGTATTATATTTGGGTATTAGCAAAACAATCATTTTTTAAACAGATCATGTTTTGTATTTTCAATTGTACACGTTGAACTTTTTCATTTTCATTGAAATATGGTCATAACTTTTAAATTATAGACATAACAATTTGTATTTTTTAACGAGGAAAGGAAATTTTAAATTTAAAATAAAATAATTTCATTTAAAAACATATCTTTGATGCACAGTGTTATGGAAGAACCTTATATTTGTAACAATTTAAAATGTAAATAATTTTTTTTGTAAACAACTTTTTTGGTTTCCTTAATAACAGATATAACGGATATTGTCAAAATTGATATATATATATATATATATATATATATATATATATATATATATATATATATATATATATATATATAATTTAAAAGATATAAATTGGATTACCAGTGGTCATAAAAATCAGAACAAGAATTGACTTAGAATTTAGGACTAATGATGACGAAAGCACAGTCCGTTTAAACGTCGCGCTCAGAAAGCAACCATTGTGAAATAGGCCGATCATAACCAAATTAAGAATTAATTGATTACGTTTCATTTTGTTAAAATACTTTAAATATTTCACTTACTACGTAGTTGTTGAGCAGGAAATTTAAGAATGCAAAAAAGTCATTTAGCATAAATAAGACATCAGCAATTATTTGGTTGCAGATACTTCACTTATGTGTTAGTTAGCACGCCCACTTAGGAATTATTTATTTAGTGAGTAAATTGTTCCGCTAAAAATTTGAAAATGCAATTTCTACAACAAATTGATATGAGAAGGTAAGCGTAAGGAAATTATAACAAATTAATTGATTACTCTTATGTTAGGCTAATTGCTTCACTCGGAAATAGTTTATTTATTAACTAAATTATTGGGAAATAACCTCTAAAAATGTAAATCTGAAAAGCAATTATTCTAAGTGTTTCGCGATCGAAATTTTGCATAAAACCTTTAACTCTACGTCACAGTGTGTATTTATAGGCGGGAAATGACTGTTATAGCGCAGTTAATAAATCGTTAGCAGTTTTTAGTAAAAATGAAGCAGTTAAGGAGCAAAAACATATTTTTGCATAAGTGGGGGTGCTAGCTTTACGTTAACCTTGCACTCCCACCTTTAAAGTCAAACTGCTGCCAAAGAGGAGCAAAAAATTTGAAAATACAGCAATTAATTAGCAATAAATTATAATTTAACGATTCACTATAACATGTTTTGAAATGTGGTGATGGAGGTGCTATATTAACGGACATAACTTATTTACATTATTCAGAATTCTCCTAATCTTCTTTTGTAACTAAAAACGCGCTTGTAGTAGAACAGTTTCCTCATACAAAGATTAAATGTCATTAAGCAATGAAAGAGGCCAAAGTATAAAGATCTCAGTGCACTTTTATTTAGTTTAGAATACAGTACTGTGAGAGGTTTGCCCCACTGTAGCCCACAATGTATGTTGACTCCAAACTGCTTAACAGAATTACTAAATTCATTCATTCTCTAGCGTAAATACAAGGTTTTAATTTTTACTATAATTTAAGCTTAACATGTATGCCAAAAACCATTCCTTTGCGACCCTAATCGGAACTGATTGGTTATACAATAGAGAAAGTTCATCTTTGTCCATGTGAAGAATAGATATATCATCTGCACAGAGAAAATCTAAATTATAAGGCAGGTCAGTTATATAGATTATAGGTAGAGCTAAAGTTTGCTTTTAAATGCATCCGTTGCATAACGATTTTAAATGGAAAACTCACATCTGAATAAAACGCAAGGGGTTCCATTGGAGCCCTGCCTTAGACACGTGCGTTGTATACCTGTACGATAGCCCGGTCCTGATTAGAGTTATTTAATGTAAATTTTGATCTGGTAAAAGGTGATTAGGGTTAGGTCTAATTTTAACAAGGCCACGCGTCGTCTGCGTGAGCAACGCTGTCGTCTTCCGGAATTTTGTTACTAATTTAATGTCACAATTTATAAGCGTAACATAATTTTAAAATATGGTGTTGGAAAACATTAATTACGTTTAGACCTAAAAATGTTAAACTTCAATTGTGATAGATTTGTTTACTGTTAAGTAACTTCTCATTAGATTCTTTTGCAGCTAGCTCTCAGATAATATCTATACCCGGTGTCAACGAAAACATTATACATACCTTAACTTTATTAAAACAAGAGATAGAAATTTGAAAAAAATTTGGGAAAAAATACATTTTGACATTAAAAATTTGATATCACTTCCAAAACCGGGGAACTTATTTATTTTAAATAGAAACCTACCTTTTTTTTCATAGAACGATACATCTCTAAATTCCCATTCCAATGATGTATTTATTACACGTCGTTTTTTGTTTCCAAAATGACGGTTCAGACGGAGTTTTCCTTGATTTCAGCGTTCCGCCATTTTGAAGTAAATACTCATTATTTTACAAAATAATTCAATGAATAGTCCAAGAAAATTATTTATTTTTAATCTCTTAATTGGAATTTATAAAATTCTGCTTAAATAATTAGTATTTATGATTCTACGTTGTACGAAAGTTACTAATGTTTACAAAAAATTAACACTAAAATTTGAAAAAGGAAAAAATATTTCATTTCCAAAAGCATTTTTCCAAGCTCCTTCAGCCAAATCATGGATTCCAACAACATACATTACGTATATATGCATGGTGGGATTAAGGATTTTCAATTCGGGGAACAGTTATTCTGAGGAAAATATCCCCAGCATTCGCCTAAGTCCGCACATGGTTATATACGAACTATGTCGCTACATTTATGAAAAAAAAAACCTCATACAAGGTAGACGATAACGGAAATCCATTACCTGAATGCTAAGCATGTCACCACTACGCAACCAAAAATTTAAAATAGAAAGCAAAATACTAAATACCCATAAGAAAGTAAATCCATCTTACTATCTAAAAACAACACAACAAAAGTTAACTTCTAAATCATGTGTTATAAAATAATAGTAACAAATGTCCTTATCAAGAATGTCCATATTTAGAATAAAATTCAGTTTACATTTACTCAGTATGCTTTGAAAAAACAATTGAATGCAAACTCTTGGCAGTGTTAAAAACGTAGGGCATAACATACCTATTAATTGGATCCATTAAAACTTTCAGTTACTGTTGGATTCGAAACTATCACGACTTAAAAAAAACAGCATTTAATTAACATAAAATCCGCTAGGTATTTACCTAAGTAGGCTTGGAAAAACATATGAGTAATTGAATGGAAATAATAATTGTCAAATAATTTCTTTTCCAAAACGTTATAGTTACGACATATTCGCGTTGTTAAAAAGCTTTAATTGTTAAAAAATCATTGACTATCTAGATATAAGTAAAAATTTACCTATTTTCCATATTTAGAAGATTATTTGAAATATGGACGTAATAAGGGTGGTAATAAAATTTTTGTTATAAATCAAGAGAGTGAAATAAATGTACCGCTTCTTTGCGAGAGATTGCTTTAAATGTAAATATTAGCCATGAAAGCGTAAGAAGAATTTAAAAAAAAGCATAGTTTTAAGTCTTATAAGTACCAAATTTACTATCATTTATATGAAAATGATTTTCCTAGAACACTGGCATATTGCAATTGGTTTCTAAAAAAATACATTCGAGAGGAAACATTTCATCACAAAATTATTTATTCAGATGAATGAGTATTTACCAATCTGGGAATGTTTAACCGACAAAATACCAGATATTGGGCCAAGGAAAACCGCCGGTTAGTAAGAGATGGAGCATCCCAGGAACGGTTTGGAATTAACGTTTGGTTGGAATCTTTGGAACACATATTATAGGACCAATTCTTTTTAATCTACCCCTGAATCGATAGATCTATCTAAATTTTCTATAGAACGAAATTGAACTTTTTTTAAATAATCTTCCAGCAAACAATTACATATTTCAGAAAGATGGTGCACCTGCCCACAACTCACGAATTGTGACTAATTATTTAAATCAGAGATTTGGCCAACAATGGTTGGGAACAAATGGTCCTATAAGGTGGCCGCTAGATTACCTGATTTAACCTCATTGGATTTTTCCATTTGGGGCTACTTAAAGGAAAGGTCTACAAAACACCACCTGCAACTCTAGAAAATCTTTAACAGCGAATACATCAAGCAATACAAAGTATTTCAAGGAATCAATTAGAAAATGTTTTGTGAGAAAATATTAGAAGAGTTTTATTATGCCGGGATCAGGAGGGCCGAAACATTTGATAGAATAATGTAGTTTTGTAAGCTTTTTACATTTCAGTGTTTTGTTAGGACTTTATATTTATTTTTCGTTACCTTGTAGAATACCTAGGTATAAAAATTGTTTTTTTTTTAATTACATCCGAAAAAAGTCAAAAAAGTCGTACAGCGTAGGATCACAAATACTAATTATTTAACCCAGGTAAAGCCAAAACTAAAAAAAAATGACATTATATTTTGCCACTGTTCTCTTAAAAGCCATGGTAAAATAAGCTCCTGTGGCGCAATTTGGGCAACTTCCCGATAGATGGCACTACTTCTTCAGTAATCTATTATTAATTGGAAAAACGTATGGGGACTGGCGATTATTTGCCGCGATTGGTGTTTGGTCAACAAGTGATTTTATGTTCTGGTGTCAAATTGCCGAAAAACATGGATTCTTATAGGTAAGTTATACCTTTAAATACTTCTACAATAAAATAACAACTTATAAAGTTATATAAACAACAATTATAATGTTGATGTACGTTATGGGTTTTTAGTTGGATTCGTATTTTTGTGTGTGTTCTTTTAAAAGGACAGTGGCTAAATGTACTGCCGAAAGTCAAAACATGTTATTTTTTATGTTTTTTTAGTGGTTATTGGAAAACTTTGACGTCGATGATGACCTAATTCCATGCGAAATTATCATTTTTCCACCTGATAACAATTATATAACAGATGAAGACAGTGGAGATTAAAGTAACGTTGAGATAAGTAACCTACCTGGAGGACAGCTTAGAGCCGCTACTGAGGTAAATTTTAACAATATTAAATCCGATAGTGAATCCGCAAACTACGATAGTGAAGATGATCTTCCATTATCTCATTTGGTAAAGAGAAGAAAAATTTCCCAATACAGCGAAAGCAAAAAATGAATTTTCGTGGACCAAAGATTACATCACCTCTGATTTACCTGCTTAGGATGCTGTTTATGAACCAAAACAAGAAAAATCGCCTGTGGACACGTTCTTTTCATTTCATTTTTCAGTGATAAATTTGCTAGTCACTTACACCAATTTGTACGCCAGTGGTCAAAATCGTCTTGCTGATGTAACAAGTGATGGAATGCGTTGTTTTATTGGTATGTTACAATTACCTTCCGCGAAGGGAAATGTATTGGGAAAATTCGCCTGATACAAACAATAAGTTGGTCTGTAATGCAATGACAAGAAACCGATTTCGCCATATAATTCAAAATCTACATTGTTGCGACAATGCAAATCTTGCTGCTGATGACAAGTTTGCAAACCTTCACCCCTTGATTAGTCTATTAAATAAGAAGTTTATAGATATAACTCCACCAGCCGTGCATCACAGTGTAGACGAGTCGATGGTGCCCTACTCTGGAAGATACCTAACAAAACAATTTATTCGTGGGAAACCCATCCGCTGGGGATACAAAATATGGACTGGAACTAACAGACTAGGATATATTGAGTGGTTCGAGCCATATCAAGGTTCAAACACTAAACTATCAGATGAATATAAGGCTCTGGGATCAGGTGCAAGTGTTGTCCTTAAGTTTGTAAATGCTTTGAAGACTTCTGAAAATAACATGAATTACCACTTTTTTTTTGACAATTTATTCACGTCGTTGCCGCTGCTTTCTGAATTAATATCTAGAGGCATAAAGGGTACTGGAACAATACGAGAAAATCGTTTACCAAAGAGTAAATGAAAAAACAGCCACGTGGAAATTTTGGCTATGTTTCAACAGTAGATAATGAAATTGTCTCGTGTAAGTGGCATGATAACACTATTGTCAACATCGCTTCAAACCATGCTATGGTTTTTCCAACTATCCAGGTCAAACGATTTTCTAAGAGAGATAATAAAGTTATTTACGTCCCACAGCCACACATAATCAAAATATATAATGAAAATATGGGAGGAGTAGACCGGGATATCAGAACATAAGTTTATACAGGTCATCCATTCGAGGCAAAAAGTGGTATTTTCCTCTTTTCAGTCACTTTGTTGATATGGCGGTACAAAACTCCTAGCGTCTTCACAAATTTGATGATGGAAAATTGGATCATCTGAGTTTCAGGCGGTCCATTACGGTGGGAATACTAGAATCATTCAAAAAGAAATCAGAAGGAGTAGTCATCCGAAAGATGCACATTCCTTCTCCAAATATGATGGAGTAGATTACATGGTTGCTTACCAAGAAAAGATGTACTTTCTGTCACAAAAAAAGCCTTTTCCAAAAATGTACTGTAGCCCCATCCATTCAAGGTTTGGTTTTAACATAACAAAAGCCTGTTTTCTAAAAATTTAAAGTTGTTTTAAAAAAAGTTTTTAAAAAAAATTTTTTTTTTTATACACTTATTGACATATCTATACTGCTTTGATTTCAATATTGAAAAAACTTGCAAGATGAAAGTAGTAGCCTATTTTGCCACTGACCTTTTAAAAGGACACCCAATTTCTCTTAAGTGACTCATGGGAGGAAAAATTTAATAATTTTATATTCATGTTTTATAGGTAAGAGTGTAGGGGTAGAGGGGGCACAGTGTTACGCGAGGTACAGTGTTACATTCGGTAGTACTACGAATTTGAGCGACGTAGCACGGAAATAGAATAGAAGTCACTTTCAGTTGAACTTATGACCTTCCACTGTACCAACGAGTTTTGTTTTAGGAAATTCTGCATACGTTCAAATAAGTTTTTATATTTTTTTAACTGAAAAGTAATTTATTTGGTTAGTTTGAAAATTGTCTAACGCTGCTTCTTTTAATAAAATAGTCCAAAATTTATAGTTTATAATTTAAGAGGCATGCTTTTAGGTTAGCGTGCCTTGTGATACATAACCTAAAAAAATTTAGTTTTCATACAAATGAACATTTTTTTATAAAAATAAAGTTGGGGTACAGTGTTGTACTTTACTAAGGGGAACAGTGTTACATGTAACACTGTGCTCCTCTCATTAGAATTTTTTTACTTTAAACATTCTTTCAGAAATGGTGCGAAATAGAAAAGAAAATAGAAAAATTGCTAAATTTGATGAAGTCTATAAAAAGGGCTGTGTTAAACGTCATTAATAATGACGTTTCTGTCCGATCAGCAGCGCGGAACGAAGGAGTAGACTACGTGACACTAAAAAGATATGTGGATAAGTACAAAAACGCTTCTAATGCGGATCAAATTAACTTTCGTTTTAAGCCTAATTACGAAATAAATCAGGTATTTTCTAATGAATTAGAACAGCAGTTACGAGATTATTTGCTTACTGCGTGTCGCATGCACCATGGTTTAACACGAAAAAATGTGATGACTTTGGCTTATGAATCGCCAAGAAAAATAATTTAAAATATCCGACTAATTGGGACAAAGGAAGCTGGTGTTGATTGGTTAAGTGGATTTACGAAACGAAATCCAACTCTAGCGATACGGAAGCCAGAAGCTACTAGTTTAGGGCGCGCAACAAGTTTTAACCGCACCACTGTCAATGAGTTTTTTGATAATTTATTAAGAGTTTATTCAAAGTTCCCAGGAGGTCGTCTTCCCTAAAATATATACAATATACACGAGACTGCATTGACTATGGTTCATAATCCGCCCAAACTCATTGGCCAAAAGGGCCTTAAACAAATTGGTCAAGTAACATCAGGTGAAAGAGGTGTACTTGTGACTGCATGCTGCTTCATTAATGCAATGGAAAATTCTGTTCCGCCGTATCTAATTTTTCCAAGAGTGCGTTTTAAAGACCATATGCTAACGGGAGGTCCTCCTGGTATTGCTGGAGGTGCTGCAAAAAGTGGATGGGTTAATAGTGTTCTGTTTATTGAAATTTTAAAACATTTTTATCGATTTGTTAAAAGTACACCCGAGTCACCAGTTCTTCTCATTCTTGATAACCACGAGTCCCATATTCCAATAGAATCCATTGAATATAGCAAGAATCATGGAATTTTACTGCTAACATTACCTCCACATACTAATGGTATGTGGAGCCTCTGGACAAGACTGTTTATAAATCACTTAAAACCAACTTCAATAATGCTTGTAATGATTGTATGGTCATCAACCCAGGCAAAACAATAACAATTTATGACATAGCTGGCCTGCTCGGAATTGCCTACCCTAAAGCTTTTACTCCAAACAATATCACCAATGGGCTTAAAACAACAGGCATTTGGCCATTAAATAGAGATTTTTGACGGTGACTTTTTATCGTCTGCAGTAACCGATAGGCCACACACAGTCACGCAACATTCGCCTGGCCCTTCAACTTCCCAACATTCACCAGAACTCTCAAGTTCACAACACTCACCAATCCAATCATCTTCACAAGTTTTATCAAAACCCATAACTCCACAGCATTCACCTATACATAAAACTCCAGAACAGTCACCACACCATTTGCCTCAGCAGTCTTCACAATACAAAGAAAGAACTCGGCTACATACAAATGAGCCAGTATGCTCACTAAAAAATGGTAACGCCAGTTGAAATTCGTCCGTTTCCAAAGGCTTCTCCAAGAAAACAAACAGTTCAAAGAAAAAGAACTAAGAGTTTGATTCTTATAGAAACTCCCATTAAAGATCAAATGATAGAAGATCTAAAGAATAAACAAACAGTGAAACGCAATGTGCTAAACAAAACAGGAAGATAAACGTTAGCTAAACGCATTGAACAAGACAGTAGTTCAGAATCAGAAAATGATTCAATATCTGTAGCTGATAGTTGCGATAGCGTTGGCCCTATGAGTGATGACGATGAACAATTAGATACGAATTTTGATAAAATTGTCATTGGTAAACGAAGGAAAAAGTAAGAGACACAATATTATGCCAATAGGAAGAGTTGTGTCACAATTTAAGTCTGAAGTTAATATTTAGTATGTTAAAAGACTATTTCCCTCTTTTAAATTTATTCACACAGATGAGAAATACACTTTCGCAATAACAAAAATTATTGCCAAATTACTTGTTCCAAGGGGGAACAAATAGAATATCAGAAATGTTAGTTTTTCCTGTTCACTTACACATTTACTATAATGATCTAAAATAATGTTAATGTACTTTAGAGTTTTTATGTATGAAATAAAAATAATTTGGTGTTTGGATTGAGCTTTGACTTGTTCTTTTTTAATTTTTATTATTTACTTTATATTTTAAACTTTTACTTCTTCTAAATAGCAAACGTACAGAATTGATAAAACCTAATAATAGGGTTAATACTGGTTTATTTGCGATGTAACATTGTTCCCCAGCAAGTGTAACACTGTACCCCGCTAGCGCGGGGTACAGTGTTACAACTGACACTCGTCAAGATACAATTTTTTTACAAAGGGGAGATAAATATTTGAAGGAACAAATACTCAAGAAATAAGATGCAAATGTTTAAGGAACATATACAAAATAGAATCATAATTTTAATTTTAAAATAAAAAAATTATAGACCAATATGTTTTTTGTGTAACACTGTGCCCCTACTTCCCCTACGTTTTAAACTCTAAATTTATTTTTGAAAAAAAAATAGTTCTGGCAAAGTGACAGGTGTGGCTTTTAAAAGGGCAGTGGCAATATCTGGGTTAAGCAGAATTTTATAAATTCCATTAAGAGATTAAAAATAAATAATATTCGGACTATTCATTGAATTATTTTGTAAAATAACGAGTACTTACTTCAAAATGGCGGAACATTGAAATGAACAAAAACTCCGCCTGAACCGCCATTTTGAAAACAAAAGACGACTTGTGATAAATAATTGGAAAGATACAATTTTTTTTACAAAGGGGAGATAAATATTTGAAGGAACAAACACTCAAGAAATAAGATGCAAATGTTTAAGGAACATATACAAAATAGAATCATAATTTTAATTTTAAAAATAAAAAAATTATAGACCAATATTTTTTTTGTGTAACACTGTGCCCCTACTTCCCCTACGTTTTAAACTGTAAATTTATTTTTGAAAAAAAATAGTTCTGGCAAAGTGACAGGTGTGGCTGTTAAAAGGACAGTGGCAATATCTGGGTTAAGCAGAATTTTATAAATTCCATTAAGAGATTAAAAATAAATAATATTCAGACTATTCATTGAATTATTTTGTAAAATAACGAGTACTTACTTTAAAATGGCGGAACTTTGAAATCAACAAAAACTCCGCCTGAACCGCCATTTTGAAAACAAAAGTCGACTTGTGATAAATAATTGGAATGCGAATTTAGAGAGTATCGTTCTATGAAAAAAAATGGTAGGTTCCTATTTAAAATAAGAAAAATAAGGCCACTTCCTGTAAAACCGGAAATGGTAGTCAGCTGTTTTTAATGTCAAAAAATGTATTTTTATCCACTAAATCTTCATCCCAAATTTCGAACATCTATCTCTTGTTTTAACAAAATTAAGGTATGCATAATGATTTAGATGACACCCGGTGTACAATTTGATTGGTCCCTCGGTCCCTATATGATTTTAATATTTTTAAACAGAAACGGAAAAAAGGAAACGGAACTTTTAACCCCCAAAAGGATTTTAAACAAGAAGAATGGAAACAATAAAATATTTTATTATTCAAAAGTATCGATTTCGGATCAGGGTTCAAATTCGTGTCAGGCGACGACAAAACCCTTTTATGTTTGTAATTATAAAGGCATTGACCTTAGGCATTCGATTATTACTAAATGTAAAGAAATAAAACATGACCATATTGTTAATCATAGACGCGCAACGAATTACTTTAATATTTTACATTTATGTGTAACGGTTTTTTAAAGCCGTTGCTTTTCATTAAGCTTTTACTATTTAATTGTTGACTTGAATAATTATTAACTTCCGTTGTCACAACTAAGTACTTGTACTTCTCACTATTACACAATTACCAAGATCAAAAAGTTAACTCGGTTAATTTTCAGCCAGCTTTAGTAAAAAGATCGGTCTACTTTTTATATGCCGAAGCGCATAACCGGAACTATTACAGATGGTAAGCGAATTCTGGTTTCCATCCGTTTTACATTGCTAGTACAGTTTATAGATTTTTCAAATATTACTAAATAGAGAATTTGCATTTCTCTAAGTTAACGGATTATATGCATTTTACTACGTACCCTTATTTTTTAGTAGTGGCAAGTGCTTGTAATACCTACTATAAGGGTAGTTGTGCTTGTGGGTAAAAAATTATTCTTATAAACGCGACTACCCCTACATTTTCGATTTTTAATCGTTATTTTAAACCACTCTTTCTTTTAAAGACTTTTCTCACAAAACTACTCATGTCAAGCCATCAAGACTAGAAATTATACCTACATGAGCTTAGTAAAGTATGTGTATTACATCAAGAAATTTAAATTTATAAATAAAATAAAAAAAAAACTTTCATAATGTATTTATAACTTCCCCACATCGTCTCATAAACTTAAATTTCATTTTTCAATGCATGTAATTTAGACCGAAATAGTGTTAGTGGAATTAAGGTCGAGCATCGTGTAATGAAGTATTTCTTCTAATTTTAATTGTATTCTGTTCTCATGATAAAATTTACAGTATATGCAAATGAGCAATTACCGCAATAACGATAAGTAAATTTGTGCGAATATAAATTTTGTGAGCTTACTTTTTAATCAATTTATCCAAAATTATACATGTTGTGCTTAAAAAAAATCAATATATTAGTCATGGTAGTAGTGCGCAATGAGGTCATATATGTTTATTCAAAAACAATTGAGAGGAAATGAACTCATCCTTATTTTACAGTTTAAAGTGCCCCTTAGAGGGTAACTGACAAAACGTGAGTTATGCAACACAAATACACATGTTATCCCTACCTGTAAGTGTATGGGTACTTTTTTAACCGGAGTACTCATGTTGTGAATGGCTTGTAAATCGGTATTAGCTGCACTAAGGATTTAACGAGTTAACAAACAAGTTCTTTAACAACCTTTAAAACCAAATTATCCCCGTTAATACTACGTTACCGCGATTGTAATACTACGAAAATACTACTAGTCTATTAAAGCGTCGCCGACAGCAGTTCCCACTAACGTAGGCGTAGTATAACTTGGGCGAGGTTTACGTTACAGTTACAGTTTGACTATTGGTAGAATCTTATTATTTTGGTATTCGCTTCGTCTGTGTGAACTGCATCGACTGACACGATAGTTCGTTGAACTACTTAATATTAGCTACTATAAAGTTTGAAAGAAGCGCCGTTGTCACAGTTGCGTCTGCTCTAAACGGCCTTAGCAGATACGTAATGCAACACCGCTTATTAAAATGTCCTTCAATACTTAGAAATATAATGAATCTGGCAACAGCGCTATCTAATTTATTCTATTTAATTTAAATGACACTACAATGAAAATGTATCTTTCCTCACACTTTGAATTAAATAATGCCACTTCATTTAAATATTTGCGGAGAAAAGTTGTTAAACAAACCAACAATAGATAGCATTAATTAGAGAATGCATGAAATCGATACATCATGAGCGTATACATTAGCTCTGGCTGTCTGAGGTGGAGTTTACATACTCATAGATAAAACCCACTACATACTAAACAGTTGCAACTTAAAAACTATACGCATAATGTCGGTATCTAAGTAGTTATTAAACTGTTAACATCCTCGTTTCGCTCACAACGAGCCTTAAGTAAAACAAAAGAAGGGATGAATTTAATGGTACAAAACGTATCAGCGATAGTGCTTGAGAAAAATGTACCCGCGATTAACAATGAATGATAGGTGCTAGTTCGGTATATTGCTAATATAAAGTATGTCTAAATACCATCCAAATACGAGCTAATTGGTAGATAAAATCCAGATCGATGAATACTTAAATTTTGTTGCAAAATCTGTGATTTATTGGTAGTAAATTCGTTCCTAAGAATTAGCATTTTTATAAAAAAGAAATGGTGCTCTATTTTTATATGGTTAATATATAGATCGATTAGTAAAGTCATTGGCGATGAATTTTTCCAAAGTAATAATGCTTTTATTGACTAAAGTCGAAACTCGCAGACATGAATTAATTCCCAAACTAAAAATAACATAAAATAAACCGGCGTCGTTGTCTAACTAAATCAATACTTCAATTGATTATTCCGTTATCAAGAACATCTTTAAAACTTTAAAGTTACATAGGCAACACATCGTACGCCTTACGCTTCTATCTGTAAATATGCATTTGTGCGCAAACATAAATATATTTATTTACAAAAAGTATAATGGTAGGTAGTAAAAATCTCAGGATAATGCAGTTTTTTGTATGATAAACCCTAAAAGGTGGAAAAACTAAATAGGAATATGTAAAGGCAACAAACAGTACACAAGCGTATATTGGTTTCAGGCTTGGCTTTAATTATAGGAATCTTTGAGATCGTTAAATGAAATTTATGGTAAAAAAATATAAATCGTGCTCCATTTGAAAGCAAATCTAGTCCTTTTATTACCACATTATTTCATTCCTTAACAAAGATACATCCCTAAAACGTTGAGAGTTGTTTTGAAAACACACTAAAGTTAGAACAGAATTTGGTGCGCCTATCATTAACAAAAAGTTGTGTTTGCTTAACATAAAGCCAACACAGCCAACGTATAAGTGCTTAGGTAACAAGTGTATCGAAATCATTTATGTATCATAATTTGGTGTTTTGTTGTAGCCAAAGAATAAAATTTGTTGTTCACATTTTCTTTTAAAATTATTGGACTGATACGTTTCGTGATTTTCATGACGTTTTAACCCAAAAATTATGAAAAATACAAGCAACAAGCTTTATTTTATGATATAGTCCATTTGCTGAGCATGGTTCTGTATGTCACTCAATTACCAGAGAATCACCCAATTGGAGGTTGTTGGTAATGGTCTAGTGATGGTAAAAAACTTGGGTGTCAGTCTCAGAGAGTGGCCATTTTGGAGAACCGACGCCATCTTTAATTTCAGTATCTCAATATATAGTGAATTTTGAAAATGCATCAGGTAGGCATGTAAGGTGTTATTTTATATGTTTTTGAGGGTGCTGAAGACGTTACGCATAGTATAAACACTGGAAAGTGGTTACCAGTGGCGTAATCAGCACCAGAAATTAGGGGGAGCAGCGGATCTATGAAAAATGTGGGTTTATTTGTGCTGGGACTTACAAATAGGGTATTCTTGTTGCATATTGACCTGAACTTGATTTTACACAACTTATACATCTTAGAATGTGTCATATGCGCTGAAAATATGAAAATTGTTTAGCTCATTGTGGTTTTTGAACACTGTTAGCTAAAAATTATTACTTTTTTTTACAATGTTTGTTATGTCATCTTTTCACATTTTATTAGGTCTACTGTATTATCTGATAGCGAGGCAGTCTCCATAGCTAGGCCTACAATAGTCTGCTGGTTACTAATCTTTAGCTTTAAGAAGACGTTTAAGGTGAATCAGTACCGTGTATGGCCAAATATGCAGGTCTTCTGTAGTGCAAAATATTTTCCTAACTCAACCACATGCATGTCCACACAGCAAACCGGTTTAAGACAATCCCACGAAGAACTACAATTTGCCGTGTTAGAGGAGGCAGATCTCCGTATTATGCCCCATATTAAGCATGTAACAAACAGAGGGTATAAGGGAGTGATGGTATTATCGAATGATACAGACGTTCTGGTTCTTCTGTTATATCATTGGACTACCTACAAAAATCTTGGCTTGAAGGAATTGTGGATTCGTCTAGGTGTTGGAGCTACAACGCGCCAAGTTCCCGTTCATTTAATGGCTGAACGAATTGCAATATGTCATGTGCTTCCTGCTTTACACTTCCTAACAGGGTCAAACTGCACTAGCAAAGTAGGTACTAAACATGCCGGAATGGCAAGTACACCCGAAGCATTTCTCACAAACTTTGGAATTCCTGTAAGTGAAGTTATAATGGAGCAGTCGATACAATTAGCAGAAGAATATCTCGTACAAGTTTTGAAAAAGGGATCTAATTGTAGAACAATGAACGCATTATGAATGTTTCTTTACACACATGGGAAAAACATTTCCATATAAGATCTCCCACTGACCAGTGCATTAATTAGATCCCACATTTTAAGGGCCTACTACAACACACATTTGTATGTAACATTTTTAAATGATGCCATCACGCAACTTGATCCTATACAGTTTGGTTATGAAAATGTAGGTGGTTATCTACAGCCCTCACGTATAACTTCACTGTTTCCTCCCAGCACGAACTTGTGCCTAGTTGCTCATGTCTAAAGTGTGCAAGAGATTCATGTTTGTGTTATTCAGCTGGAATATCTTGTTGCATTTACTGCCATTGCAGAAGTGTAGCCACTATTGATTGTCATAATAAGTATATTAATATTGCAACGTCAATTTTTACCTCTGCTGTTTAAAATTTTAGATACAAGGAGTCATAATATATTGTTTTTTGTTATAGATTAGTCATGTCCTATACTTAAACTACTTAGTGATGTCATTGATTTAGTCATTTTATGTTACTTCGTGTTTTATGAAACAATGTATATCTGAATAGTACAGAAATAAAAGATGTTGATTTGTATCTGTCTTACTAAATAAACCAGTAACCACTTTTCAGTATTTATTCCATCGGGAACATGTTCCGCACCCTAAAAAACATATAAAATGACACATCACATACCTATGCTGTGAATTTTCAATTCGCATCAAAGATGGCGTCCATTTGCTAAAATGGCCACTCGCACAGACTATCACCCAAGTTTTTTTCAGTCACTACACTATTACCAACAATATCCAAATGGGTGAATCTCTGGTAAATGAATGACATACAGCAGTATGCTCAGGTAATGGACTGTGTATATATTGCTTATAGCCTGCATTGCTTGTATATATATATTGCGTGACATGAGCCAAACAATTTTCATATTTTCAGCGCATATGACACATTCTAAGATGTATAAGTTGTGTAAAATCAAGTTCAGGTCAATATGCAACAAGAATACTCTATTTGTAAGTCCTAGCACAAATAAACCCACGTTTTTCATAGATCCGATGCTCCCCCTAATTTCTGGTGCCGATTTCGCCACTGGTAACCACTTTCCAGTGTTTATACTATGCGTAACGTCTTCAGCACCCTCAAAAACATATAAAATAACACCTTACATGCTTACCTGATGCATTTTCAAAATTCACTATATATTGAGATGTTGAAATTAAAGATGGCGTCGGTTCTCCAAAATGGCCACTCTCTGAGACTGACACCCAAGTTTTTTACCATCACTAGACCATTACCAACAACCTCCAATTGAGTGATTCTTTGGTAAATGAGTGACATACAGAAGTATGCTCAGCTGTTGTATTAATAACCAAATAGCACCATAACGTTTTATTGAAAAAAATGTATGAAATATACGAGCAACAAATTTTATTTTAGGGTAACATAGTAGCACCAAATTGTGGTATATCAATCATCCTGATACCATGCTTTGTTATAAGGTTTTCGTGATTTCTATAACGTGTTAGTCCAAAAATTTTACAAAAAACACGTATTGTATTTCAGCGTAACTAAGATACAGCAAATTAGCCCAAAGTAATAATATATGAATTATCCTGGTATTATGTTTTGTTTTTATGATTCTCATATCATTTTAGCCCAAAAATTTTATGAAAAATACGAGCAAGGAATTTTATTTTAGGGTAACGAATTTGCAACAAACTACGGTATGTTAATCATCCTGACGCCATGCACAGTTATTATTTTCATAATTTTCATAACGTTTTAGCCAAAAAATATTATTTCATTTCATACTATTATTTTATTTCAGGGTAACAAATTAGTACCAATTTAGCACTGAATTGTAACATATCAATCATCCTGATGCCATGCTCTGTTATAAGGTTTTCGTGATTTCCATTACGTTTTAGCCCAAACATTTTATGAAAAATGCTGGCAACAAATTTTATTTTGGCGTCAAATCAGCACCAAATCATAATGTATTCCTGATAATATACTTCGTTATAGGGTTTCCGTGATTCTCAAAAAGTTTAAGCCCAAAAATATAAAAAATACGAGCAACAAATTTCAGTTTAGGGTAGCAGAGTAGCACCAAAATAGCACCAAACCATAACACATAAATGATTTCGATACAATTGTTAGCTATGTACTTGTACGTTAGCTATGTTAATTTTATGCTAATCAGGTACAGCTTTTTATTTTTTGTTAATGATACGCGCACCAAACTTTTTTTGTAGTAACATGTTAGCACCAAATTATGGTATAGGTTTTAAAACCTCGTGCTGCAATGGCTGTGCTAACTTTAGGTGTCTGTTTTGAAATGAAATTTTCACTGGCTGATAGATTTATTATTGAACCACCCTATGAAAATCATTTATTGGGAAATTTCGTTTTTCATCACTGACATCAATTTTTATTTTTTTATAAATACTACTAGAATGATACATTGGCTTCATTTTTACTGCCTTACGGCCTCCTGTATCAGACACGCTACATTAGGTTTAAATTGTATTTCTCAGGATTGACGCTAGTGTGCTTGAATTTCGATCTTGTGTTTAGTCTACAACGTGCTTAACGACATCTAATTTCAAGTGCTCAAATTTCTGGCTGTTTTGTGTATAACATTCAGCATGGCGAATTTAACCTATAATTGTGTTGTTTCAGCAAAAAAAAGTCAATAATACTTAATTCTTTCATATAACTGATTGAAACCTACGAAACAGCTATTGCTATTGCTTATTGCTAAAGATGTACTTATCTTAGAATTATTGCTTTAATTACTTATGCTAAAGTTACAGGTCCGTTCACTTAGCCCCCCATCAATTCAGAACTGAAAAATGTTTTGCTGTGCCAGTTGTGCTTTAATTGTGATCAATTGTGCTTTTTTAGTTTCGGAAATATTTTAAAAAGTCGTGGAGGGGCTAAAGAAACGCTTAACCCTTCCAAAAGTTGAATTGTTCTTTAAATGCGGTATACCGTTTAGTAGTATTCCAATTGTGCTTTAGTACACACCATTTGTGCCTTTTTGGTTTTGGAGATATTTTGAAAAAAGAACGGTTAGTCCATCCAAAATTTGAACTGCTCCTAAAATGCGGTGCACCATTTCCTAATACTTCAATTGCGCTTTAGTACACATCATTTGTAGGTTTATGATTTCGGAGATATTTTGAAAAATCTCTGAGGGGTAAAAAGAACGCTACAACTTGTTTCTGATTGGTAGCTTCCACGTCCCAGTTTGAATTTGATTAGTCGTTCCCCATGTGTTAGCTTCGCCTTGCACTCCCTTTTTTCATCAGGTGGGGCTCTGTTCCGGCTCCATTTCCGTCAGCACTGCACTGGTGTTCCGTAGCTTGGAACGGAGTCTCAGTCTCATTGTGAGGCCCCCTTGTTCGTGTTGCCATCTTATTGTGTATTTCAAAAGCTACTTGAAAGTCTCCTGTACTTGGTTTATCACTAGCATTTAATGGTATATAATTAATTAAAAGAATTACCTTCGATAGTTGTGGCTCAGCCCTGACACTTTTTCTATCGGATAGGGCTCAGCTGCTCTAATAATAAATGTACCCGGCCCCAATTTCTAACGCTGGGGCTTTTTTGACTTGTTTCCTTGAGAATTTTTGACTTTCCTTCACCTTATTTCCGTGAGCCTATTTGGTTTTTACGCTATCTTGCCTCCGTATGCCATTTTAAGGTTCAACCATCTATAAATAAATTGCGTTAAATGTTAATTAAAAGAATTATTTTCGATTAATTATCTATCAAATTTTTTACGTAACCTGTCAGCACAAAAACCCGTTGCTACGTGTGAGCACTTTTTTATTTTCAATTTAAAATCGTAATTAATGTTTTAACCATGAAATAATTTTTGCGTTTAGCGTTGGGCATTACTCTTAAAACTAGTGATCAAGTTAACGCTCAAACACAAAATATGTAAAGATCAATGGTTCAAAGGTTTTCCGGAGGTAAAGCAACTTTCACATGACGTGGGTTGTAGTTTAAACGGCATACACTTAAGATGCATAAAGCCATGTCTAAAACAGTTGCTACTCAAATAGATCAATCATTCTTAAAGACAAATGGACTAAAATGGGATCTGGAAATTTACGGTGTTCAAAGAAGTTTCCAAAATTAGACCTGAATAAACGCAATACTAGGCGAATGAAGAGATCGATGTAACCAATAAAATATGTAATAGTACAAACACTGTGAAACCGAAATAAACAATAGGTTCGCATACCCAAAACAATAGAAACTAGCCAACAAACTACTGCAAACACCAGAAACAAGCAAGGAAACAGCGGTGTCTCATCCAGTGGAGTATTTTAAAAACCAGTTCATGTGGCCCATCATCAAAAAAATCCCATCAAGTGTTAATAATTATTTATTTTCAGTTTAAATTAACAATTAAGAGTTTATAATCATAAGGCAATTGCTGTATTTAGCCATAGGACATTATATGTTTATGATTAAAGAGCGTTCAGCACGCTAAATGGTGGTACACAGTCATAAAAATAAGGTGTTTTCTCTAAGGCCTTTGTTTACATATATTTTCTTATGTATGTTTTAAAAGACCGCACCCAGTATATAACAAGCTTACAAATGATAATTTTGTGAATGAAAGAACCATTTGAAAAGATTATCAAAATAACGTAAATGTATGCCTAATTAAGATAATGCGATAAATAAATATATTTTATTCCTCACATGTAGAATTAGATTATCCGTCATTATTGCTAGTGAATATCTAAGTATAAACGATTAAATTAAATATTTTCAGTAAATCGCCTGTCGCTGCGTTAGCAAAGGTACTTGTTTATTAACTGTAGGGGGATACTTTGGACAATTTTTATATTATTTTATCAAGTTGTTAGTGATTTTTGAAAAAGTGATATATACGATTCCTAGCGATGACTTTCGGTAAGGTAAAAACAATTCTACAATAATCCTAATAGGTATGGTTTTCTCAAAATTGATTGAATTAATATTACCCTTTGCAATTGTCCAGACTCTCCCCTTCTAATGGAGACATGGGACAAGCCATGTGGAGACTATGGACAAGATTTATATTGTTATTATACTGAATAAAAACATCAGAATTAAGAATCTATGATTTATTTTAGTATTTTTATAACAGAAAGGAAAACATACAATTTTAATGAACATGAAAACTCTTAAACCTATTTATTAGTGTAAACCAAACGGACTAATATCAAAGTTAAAATACAACATATATTTAAATCGCTCTTTTGTTTCATTAATAGGGCGGGAAGCTTAAATAAAACATCTGCAAATAGTACAAAGGCTTCATCATTCTCATTTAGAGTGAATCTATTTGAGATCACACGCCGTTTTAAAAAATTTACTTCATAGCCGTTATGAAATTTGCTAAGAACTTTAGCTGCGTAATTTCGAATGCTAGCTTTTCCGTGTACCTTAATTATAAGATAGTCTCCTTCAGGAACATCTTTTAAATTTGGAACATCTTCATCGCTATCAAACTCTATCTCATCTTCAGATGAATTGCCATGGTACGAAATTTTGTTCTCTTTATCGGTCGCCTCATCTTGGCCTACCTTGCGTTTTACAAATTATATCTTCTCCTTTTTCAGTTTCTTCTTAGCATGTATTTCTTCAAGTTCCATTTTTTCTGGCGTGTCAGTGATTATTCTGCATTTTCCTTTGTTTCTTGGTGCACGAATACTTTTCCTTGCTGGGGCTTTCGGGAATGGGCGAATAATTTCAGGGGATACAAATGGTTGGTTGCCAGAAGTTGGTGGCAAGTCCAATTCCAAATTATTGCTTGAATCATTAGTTTTTGATGTAAATGCTTCATTCGCAAATGACAGGCAGATCGTATATTGATGCTGTTTGTCCAGCATGCGTAAGTAAAAAAGGTTTTAAACGGACCAAACACCGTTCTGTCAAGCGGTTGAAGTTTGTTTGAGGTATGAGGTGGTGGCGTTAACACTACAATTCCATTAGATCGGCAATATTCTATTGCAGGTACCGATAAATGAGAATCATGATTATCCATGATTAATAGGATTTTACTGTCGGGCGAACATTTTGTATGTTTTGCAACATGGATGTACTAATCCGAGGGCCCCACAATCTGAAACACCATGCATCATCCTTAGATTAAAACTGGTGGCCTCAGGCTTTCTTACTGAAAGTTTGGGATGCCGTTTAAGAAACGCCCAGAACCAATCTTTGTCAGCTAGCTTATTTTTCTTCCATGCATCGGGCACATTCACTAAATTCTGTAACGCACATTCATATGCCAAGCGCCTTGTTGCATTTGGTGTTAATCCATAAAACATAGATGAACATTTTAATACGTAATCTTCCAAGGCATTTTCCATTTGGCTACTATATATTTGACACTTCCTAAAGTTTGGTGTTATTCAATCCCTTTTCTAGTATTACTTGACAATCCTATATTTTTAAGCAAGTACCTAATATTTTCACTTCAAGTACATAACCCCAGTTACCAATTCTTCATGGCTTAATGATATAGCAAGTTAAACAAATTCGTCACTATATATTTAAAAATTTACTCACCAATTATCTGAAAAATATTAAATCCGAATCGCAAAATTTCTTTTTCTTTAAATATCACAGGAAACTGTTTTTACTTGTTAAAAAGGCACGTACCACACCCAAGCGATCACTAGAACACACTGACGAGAGTTAGTAGGTATCCTATGGAAAGAGCGCAAAATTTGACCATGTCCAGAGTCTCCCACTGTCAACCGGCCAATTTTGCTGCGAGTGTAATGACTACTTAATTCCTAAACTGTCCAAGGTTTCAAAGAATTCTTGAATTTGTGTCATCTTTGGTAGGATTGCATATGATTTTTTATTAAATATGGTATTTCAGTCATAGGATAGAGCTGGAATACCATGAGCTTGGAAAATATCGAATAACCTATTTATCTCGGTAAGTAGTGATTTGATCTGAAAATGATATAGATAACTTTTTCATGGTAATGATGTTTATAAGATGTATAGTAGAAAATTATACTATGTTTTATATAAACACGTATCTGTGCAAGTATATTGGTGTAACTATGGTATTAGACTGACAAGAAAAATGTTAAAATTTTAACAGGTAAAACTTTTAAAATTTTTACTATATTTTATAGGTGGACGATACCTTCTCTTTTACTACAGCTACCAATAGAGTATTTGGTATCGTAAAACTTCAAAGGTACGAATGTAATTTAAATAGTTTTATCAACTAAACATTTATAACCGGAAGGATTATCTTGGGTTGCAAATTTCTATGAACTTCTACGTATGATGTAAATACTTAAATCTAAAGTAAATATTCTCTAAGCCTACTTAATTTATGATACATTATTTTGAATTCTCGTCATATAAGTATTTTTGGTACATTATAAGCTAATGTCCATTTGCTACTAGAATATGAATGCCTATATACTTAATTGTGTTAGGCGATCTTTCATGAATTTCTCCATGATTTTTTCGGATATCTCAATTTACTATTTCTATTGTATCTATTAAAAGGGTTACCAGATTGTTTTGCAAAAATCGATCGATAACTGTATATGTACCTAAAAATGGTACTTTCAAATAATGTTTACTTATACTGCAACATCCGCAGTATCAGGTCTAATCTTAACGCTATTCACCAACATCTGGAACAATTACAACCTGATATTTTGTTTCTATCTGAAACACAAGTCTCCTCTGAAAGCTTCGAGTCACCCGACTTGCAATTTCCTCAATACCACCTTCACTCTAACTTTGGATGTAAAGGAGGCGTATGTGCCCACATCAAGGACAGAATTGCTTGTAAGAGGGTTTCCTTAGAAAATAAAAATTTTGACGTGATTTGGTTTAAGCATTCTGGTCCTAATTTTGTGAAATTCTACTGTTGCATTTATAGGTCTCCTAATGGCAGTAACTTTCAAGACTTCTTCGATTACCTTAGTATGAAAGTTGACATCTCCTGTCTCAGTTTCCATCTTGCGATATCTCAGTTGTAGGCGATTTCAATGTTGATAACTCTTAATTGGCTTCAGTTTTCATCTACTACAAATTCTGCTGGTCATAGTGCAGGAACATTTGCTATTTCATGTGATCTCACACAAATGATTTCTGAACCAACAAGAATCCCTGATAACCCTAACCATACTCCACATCTTCTAGATCTCTTTCTTACATCAAACCCTCTTGTTTATAAAACTTCCGTTCTTTCGCCCTTAGGTGTTTCCGACCATTGTCTAATAGAAATCATTTCTACTGTACCTAATTCCACTGTTGTTCGCAAAACCGATAGAACCTTATGGTGTTTTAAGTCAGCTCGATGGAATAATTTACGGGATTTCTTTGCAACCTTTCCATGGCGTGAATATTGTTTTAAGTCGTCCTCTTCTTCGGACATCGCTCTTTCAGTATCTGAAGTCATCCTCATGGGAATGGAGTTATACATTCCCAAAAAACAGTACCGTATAGGTCGTTCACGTTCCCAACCCTGGTTCAATAAGGCTTGTGCTGATGCAATATCTTTAAAAAATAAATGTTACATTAAATGGAAATCTAATAAATCGGTCGACAGTCATGTAGAATACGTTGGTGCTAGAAATATCTGCAAAAGTGTCATCACTAAAACTAAAAAGTTGTTCGAACAACGAAAATGCAATGAACTAGCTACATCTCCTATAGGCAGTCGTAAATTTTGGTCTTTAGCTAAAGCCATTAGTAAAAACTTTGGAACATCTTTATTTCCCCCCCTGACATCTATTGACGGATCGGTAGTTGCTGATTCTGTAGACAAAGCCAATGTTTTTGTGGATTTGTTTGCATCAAACTCGTGTCTCAATGATTCTGGAAAAGATGTGCCCCTAGTCAACTCTTCTTCATACGCTATGAAACCAATTCATTTTCGGTACAAGCTCTTGGAATCGATCATCAGTAGGCTTGATCTCAATAAGGCGACTGGCCCAGACGGTATCCCAGCTATTGTCTTAAAGAAATGTTCCCCCGAACTAGTACCAGTCCTATCTAAGCTCTATACGATCTCTATATCTTCTGGGGAATTCCCTTCATCATGGAAGTTAGCAAATGTTCAACCTATTCCCAAAAAAGCGATAAGACCGATCTCTCAAACTACCGACCAATTGCCATCACTTCCATTTTGTCTAAAATCATGGAAAAAGCCATCAATCAGCAACTGCTCACGTTACTTGACACTAACAAACTCCTTAGTGACCACCAATATGGGTTTAGGCAAAGTCGTTCAACAGGCGATCTTCTTTCATATGTGACCCAACTTTGGAACAATACGGTAGAGCAGTCCGGTGAAACAGTTGTAGTCGCTTTAGATATCTCAAAGGCATTTGACCAAGTTTGGAATAAGTGTTTACTTGCCAAACTCACCTCGTTTGGGTTAAATGATACGCTCATCAACTGAGTTTCTAGTTTCCTTGATAAAAGAAGAATACGTGTCGTAGTTGATGGCTTCTTTTCAAAAGAAGTTAGCATTAACGCGGGCGTACCACAGGGATCCGTTATATCGCCTACACTTTTCTGCTGTACATAAATGGCCTTATTTCTTCAACAACTAACCCCATCCATTGCTTTGCTGACGATAGCACTCTTCACTGTAGTTCATCTCAGTCTACTCATAGTGATGAATTTTTGAATCCAACGCTATTCCTTTGACTATACTTTTTCCGACTGCGAGTACAAGTATTGCTACTACGATTAACTTTCATAATACCATGTAAAATTTAAAACGCACAGTATGAGGTGGGGTCCGTTCGCACCCCATTGTATTTATTGTTTTGAACTCGTCTTGAACGGTTTATTAATGACGTTTAATTACATAATAATTTGTAAACGATTTATGCCATTTAACAAAAAAAATAGCATTTATTTGTAAAATAAATATCAAAATACAACAATTACAGTCACAATTTTTACATAAAATAATTTTCTTACTGTAGTCTGCACATATATGTTGGTTACAAACGGAGGATGTAGTGCTATTTTTGAATCCTGTTTCGTGGGCAACTAGTGCACCTTTATTTTTTTGGTTACTTTTTGATAGGTTCCATTTGCTTGTCGTCTCCTACATTTTCTCCAGTATCAATATCTCTCAAAACAAAATTGATACTGCTTATCGTATTTCTGGTAAATCCATGTTTTATTTAAGGATTATTTATTCTTTTTTGAGGTTTAGTTCTGTTAGTTGTTTTCCCATTTCTAAAAAGAATAACCTTCTTTTATCTAAATATTGTTTATTCCATTCGGGATGATGATTAACATGAATATATTTACTGCAGCTATGTCTATGAGATTAATAAACAATACAGGTGAACATCTTTTCATCTGTCTTTTGCAAGTGTATTCTGCCACCATCTTATCTAAGGTTTCAACAGCTCCTTTTACTGCATTATAATGAGTTGTGATTTCCGGTTTCTTATGCTCTTCCTCTGAAATAACTGCATTATTATTCACAGAGGATAAGAGTATAACACTTTTGTTCTTTTTTTGGAACATATAACACTAGTGTTACTTTTGTCTGAAACCGAAAAACTGAAGAACAGATATGTCGATGAGTAGAAGGCAGAAATTCAGGTAGAACGTAAGATTGATTTGTCCTAAGAATTCTGCGAAACGAAAGTTTTTTGTCAACTAATTCCATGGCCGGGGTACAAAATCGATACTAGAAGCACTCTTTTTCCTTGGTCGGGTTCTAAAGCATTGCCTTGCTTGCCTAAATAAACCTGGAAGTTTTCCAGTACAACGTATCTTCGCCGGCAATAATTCAAATTTTAACGCCGTATTTAGCTGGTTTACTTTTCATGTATACTTTGAAGGGACACCTACCACGAAATGGCACTAGCTTTTCGTCATTTGTTGCATGTAAACTTGGGTTATAATGCTTCTGACAATAGTTTACAAAAGTATCCATAACATCTCGAATGGGTGCCATTTTATCAATTTGTCTACGTTCTATTCTTGTCTTTGCGTCACAAAACCTCATCCAACTCGAAATTTGTGAGAAACAGCTTCTCGGCATTGTTGATGAATATATTATACGTTTTAAACAAAAATCATCCAGCCACAGCATGTTCATATATTCGTGATTGCTTTTCAATGGTCTGGAACAAATCAACAGATCAGTAAATAAATGCATATATTCCTGTATCATCGACATCCTTTCAAACTACATTTTTTCCACTTTTTTGCATTTCCATTGCACCATTTTGATTTGTAAAGGTAATTATATAGTTCACTATTCTTTGACAAATGAACAACTTAAAAAGTTCTGCAAGACGTCTAACTACATTTTTTACCGTTCGCAAACAGCTACACACAAATATACAAGTTACTAAATATAAATATGCAAACGTGCAACCCCTAAAATAAAGAAATTAGTCAACAAGCCCCTGATAACACCCAAACAAGTAAGAAAGTGTACTAAAGAAACTAAAAAATGCAGACAAAGTAGCAGCCAACAAACACATATGCTAACAAGTAACCATCCAAAGGCGTAAACAATAAACTAGAAAACAAGTTACTGTACAAACATACACCTACAAACCCTCAAACACCCCAAAGAGGCACTAAAAAAGGAAGAAAACATATCAAAGTGAAACAAAAAAATCTAGCAGCAAACTACCACATTCAAACAATGAAACTAGCAAACAGGTAAGCACCGAAACACGTTAACTCCTAAACATATCAAGACAAAGGAACAAGTTACTCAATGTCCAAACAGACAAACACGCAATTCTCAAAACAAAAAACTAGGCAATAAACACTCAAACATGCACTACATACCTGAGAAACCAAACGTAAGAACTAAAATATACAGAAAAACAATAAACCCCTCAAACAAAAACTACTTCAACGTTTAAACATACAAACATACATACCCCAAAATAAATAAACTAGCCCACAAAATGCCGAAAGCATTCAAACACCATTATTATACATAATTAAAATACTTAGCTTTTGGGTTTTTTAATTGATGTATTTTTCTATTTATATTTGATATAAATCTATACGTTTAGATAACAATTACAGAGATCGTCCTCAGGAAATGGTAATATCTATAAGAATTTCTTGAAATGTTAGAACAAATTTATGAAATATGAAAAAGATAAAAACGCAAGCAATTTTTTTATATTTCATAAATTTGTTCTAACATCTCAAGTAATTCTTATTGATATTACCATTTACTAAGGACGATAACTGTAATTGTTATCAAAACATATAGACTTGTATAAAATACAAACATAAGATACACCATTTAAAAACCCCAAAAGCTAAGTATTTTAATTATACATAATAACGGTGAAAGTTTACATTTTCATACCTCCATACAAGCATGTTTTTACCTATTTTTGTTTATTTCATGCATGTTTGAGTGTGTGTAGGTATATGCTTGCGTATTTGTTAGATAACCTATCTGTTGTTCTCCTTGTTTTGGGGGTGTATGTTTAACCCTTTCGCTCCCAATGGGTAATATATGTCCCATGAATGTTCCAAAAAATCCCAGAGACCAAGTCTGCAATATAATTTAGGTATACCGTTGTCCCACTGGTAATCGTCTGTAAGTGCAGCAAATCCCCCACCATAAAATTTTCCCGCGCATAAATAGGAGTCATAACTTGTTTATTTGCCTGCAAGTGTGCACGTTTTTGGCCATTTCTTGCGATTTTTTGAGTGTTTTGTAGTTGTGTGAGAAATATAAGCGGTATAACATGACGGAGTAAGTTTGTAAATGTGTAGTTTACAATATAAGATTGTTTTTCCCACCGAATAACTACAAAATATTATTTTGTTTACATGTGGGACATATTAGTCCCAGTGGTATTCCTAAATGGGATATAGCTCTCCCACTGGTATTTATTATTCAGAGTGGAAAATTCTTTTAGGAGGAATAAACCCCTTTCTTCACGTGACTTGCAGTCTATTGCTGAGCACATATTTGATTCAGAGAGTGAACAGGAGAAACCGTTTCAAGGCAGCGGCTCAGAATATGTTCAATCGACGACAGATGCATCATCTGATGAAGAAAATACAAAAACGAAACCCGCAAACAAAAACCAGCAAATACCGGAGAATAAAGAAAACCAAACAAGCGTAAATTTCAAGAAGCCTTTAGTGCTCATTCGGAATCAGAATCGTCTGCCACTGAATCTGTTCTGGGAGATAAAGCTGAAAGCACTACGGTACAAGTTTCGGTTCAAAATTTAGATGAATGGGTCCAAATCAATGAAACATTCATACCTAGAAAAGCAATCAACTACAAGGCGGTGTAATATTTTGATTGACATAGATCGATCCGCATCCTCACTTGATGTCTTTTTGAAAATTTTTCCAAAAAGTCTTTTTATGTGGATTTCTGATAAAACCAACGAACGGCTGGGCATATTGATAGAACAGAAAAACCTCTCAACTCCCCTTGCAGGCCCGTACAAAATTATGATCGTAATCGGATGTTATTTTATTATGTCATATAATAAAGTCCCAGCAATCCATCACTATTGGTCTACCCACTCTTCTTTGGGCAACAAAATGATCAAACACGCAATATCCAGAAATCGATTCCAGCTGCTGTCGTCCAAAATGTACTTCAATGGGCCGCAAAAACCCGAGGGTGCCTCTATAATTTATTACCTAGAAGAAGTCCTGGCGTGTTTGAAACATACTTTCAATCGAGGAAGAAGTGATAGTACACATCAAAGTATTGATGAGGCCATGGCCAAATTCAAAGGTCGCAGTTCATTGAAGCAATATCTTCCTCTAAAACCGATAAATAGGGGCATAAAACTGTGGGTAAGATGTGATTCAAATAGTGGATATACATACGATATCAACATATACTCCGACAAAGATGACCGAAGGGATAAAGATATCACTCTCGGGGAACATGTAGTATTGCAGCTTGCCAAATTAGAGAGACTAATATTAGCTTATGCTTTGGTAGATTCTTCATCTCAATAAAACGTATAAATCAGCTTCCGTTTGCAGCAGTTGGAACTGCTATAGCAACTAGGAAAAACATGCCCAAATTTGAAATAAATAAAAAGCGCGAGAGAGGTGACGCACAATTTTTGGGTAATCGGCAAGGTAGCTGGGCTGTTTCCTGGAAAGACAGTAAATATGTTACCTTGTTATCTAACTGTCATGGTGGCAAAATGACCGTAGCCGAGAGAACTGGAAAAGATGGAAATAAGGTTCAAATTCCTTGCCCAGAAATGGTAGCTTTCTACAATAAGTTTATGGGGGGCGTTGATTTATCCGATAAACTCGTTGGTTTATATGATATGGACAGAAAACAACCAAATGGTGGAAGCAGGTATTTTATAGACTACTCATGACAGCTGCTGTAAATTCCTGGATGGTATACAAAGAGCTTCAAACCAGAGAAAAGAAGAAAATGGCTTTTTTAGATTTCCTTGTTCCTCTTGCCGAAAGTCTAATTTCATATGGGAGGGATCATGCAAAGGTTGTGCGTAGAAGACAATATGGTAGACCTTCTTCTACATCAAGACTTCTGAACAAAGGTGACCATTTACCTATCGAGGGCCACACAAGAAGGCGCTGCCACAATTGTACTAAGAAGAAAAAAGAAACGAGAACCAAAACCATGTGTATTGCTTGTGATTTGCCGTTATGTAAGAACTGCTTTGCTTCGTTTCACACATAAGAACGTTTAGGTCAAAATTATAAATAAGAGTAAATGTAAATACACTTACAAAAGTAAATTTTGCCTTGTTTCCACTTTATTGCTTCATTCTTAAATGAAAACCGGTGGGACTTATTTATCCCATTACTCATACCAGAGAGACATATATGTCCCACCACCCCCTTCCTCTACCCCTAATGATATTTTTTAATTGCGTTTATTCTACTCTTTATATTCCCTATAAATAAATAATGGTAAAGAAAATATCAAAACGAACAAAAAATAAATTGGTAGTGAAAGGGTTAAGGTGTTTGCAGATTTCATCTACAACGATAAAATTTGATGTGGGAAATAAACAGTGACTGTGTTAAGCTAACCTTTACTAATATTTGTGTTTAAGGTAACACTACTAAAATTTCACAGGTGGGAGGCATGTGCACCTCATGCCAGTGAGACAGGCACCAGACCTTTACCATGGGCTCCTTAATATTGGTTCCCTAATTTTCTGAGCTCGATAAGGGCTGTAGATAACCCTTTTCTTGTCGTTAATCCATTCTCATCTTATCCTTCTTCTTGTGCGCGCTGTGTTCCTACAGGATTAAAAGTCCAAAATTAAAAAAAAAAATGTCCGGGAAGTCAGGGCTAAAACGGCCTCTTTCATCGAAAGTTCTCATTTTCTGATCCATTATTGTAATCAGAAACACAAGTCTTTTCCAAAAACTCCGATTCACCCGACTTGCAATTTCCCCAAAACAATATTTACTCTAACTTCCGATACAAATGGAGAGCGTGTGCATATCTCAAGGACAGCATTGCTTGCAAGAGAAATTCTTCTTTGGAGAATAAAAAACGACGGAATTGGTTTTAAATTTGTGAAATTCTACTGTTGAATCAATAGTCTCACAGTTACAGCAACTTTCAGGACTTCTTCGATTAGCTTAGTTTCAAAATTCACTCTCAGTCTCCATCCTGCGGTATTTCAATTCTGGAAAATTTCAATATTCGTAACACTTATTGGCTTTAATTATCACCGACTACTAATTCTGCTGGTCATGGTGCAGAAACATTTGCTACTTCATGTGATCTCATACAACTGATTTGCGAACCCACAAGAGTCCCTGATAACAGTAACCATGTTTTACCTCTTCTAGACCCATTAACTTCTACTGTCTCTAATTCCTCTGTTGTTCACAGCACTTCTAGAACTTTGTGATGTGATAAGTCCTTTAAACGGAGTGATTTACGGGATTTTTTTGCAACCTCCTCATAGCGTTAATATTATTTTAAGCCGCCTACGTCTTCGGACATTGCTCTTTCAACATCTGAAGTTATACTCATAGACAAGGAGTTATCCTTTTCAAAAAAACAGAATCGTATAGGGCATTGTCATTCCTAACCCTGGTCCAATAGGACTTGTGTTTATGCAATATTGTTAAAAAATAAACCTTATACCAAATGGAAACTGTCCAACTACGTTGATGCTACAAATATCTGCAAAAGTGTTATCACTAAAAATAAAAAGTTCTTTTAATAACGAAAATGCAATGAACTAGCTACCTTACCTTTGGGCAGTTGTAAATTTTGGTTTTTAGTTAAGCTATCAGTTAAAATTTTGATACATCTTTATTTCCTCCCATGACATCTTTGACGGATCTGTAGTTGCTGATTCTGTAAACAAAGCCAATCTTTTTAGGGATTTATTTGCAGAAAATTCGTTTCTTAATGTTTCTGGAAAACATGTATCCCTAGTTAACTCTTCGTCATACGCTATGAAACCAACTCATTTTCAATACAGGCTCCTAGAATCGATTATCAGTAGGCTTTATCCCAATAATGCAACTGGCCCAGGTGGTATCCCAGCCGTTGTCTTAAAGAGAAATTTTCTCCCGAACTAGTACCAATCCTACCTAAGCTCTATTCGATCTCTACATCTTCGAGAGAATTTCCTTCATCATAGAAGTTAACAAATACCCAACATATTCCCAAAAAAGTATACAAGATGTTTTGCAAACGATGTTTGTGATGAAGGACTTATAAACCTGGTTAGGGATACAAAAGGTAATACGGATCATAATGTGGAACGGATTAAATTTTGATTGTACCTAGAGTGTGATAAGGATAAAAGTGGGTATTGAGAAAGAAGGTGAACGTAGCTATATTATCAAGAATTAAAGTAGAAACATTGGTAGTGGACGATGTGCGAATGAGGTATGCAGAAGCTTTGAAGAGAGATTTAAATGTGAAATCAAGTAATATGGGACGAGCAAATGAATAACGGTGACATTAAAAGTGCGTGAATGTCCTTGGAAACCACTGTTGCCAATTTTACTGCACAGATATGTGAACGAGTGACTGTGGGTAAAAAAAAATACCGCAAGGCGGAATGAACCTGTAAATAGGAGAGTATGTAAGAAAAAAAGATGCGTACATGATAATTATGTGATTGCTGCGAAAAATGAGATTGATAAAAAGCGGTTATATGAAATTTACAGATTGAAAAAGAAAGAAGCGAATGAGGCAGTAAAAATTAGTAAAAAGGAATTGAGGATGGCAGAAGATGAGAAAATGCAGAACGATTTTGAACAAAATAAGAAGCTTTTCTGGAAGTGCAAAATGCGGGCCAAAGAGGACGCAATAGGAGTTCAGAATAGTATGAGCGACACAGTATAGGGTAAGTACTGATTAAGGAAATGTTGTCAAGAACATTCTGAAATGTTGTATACAAGTGAGAGTAAGCTGACTGAAGACTTAACAAGAAGAGAATCGATGAGATAAAGAGTCAAACTAAGGATGAATTATTAAATACATGTTTTAAAGCGTGGAAAAGTACCAATCGGTTGGGAAAGTGCGATTATTGTTCCTCAGTATAGGAGCAAGAATAGTGAGAGTGGTAGTATAAACTACGGAAAATTAGTGGGTTTAGTGCACTTTTGATCGATAGAGTACGCGGAATAACATAGAGTAAGATTTGGAATAATTAAGGTGGTTTTATGCCAGGGGGGAGATGTGTTGACCAGGCGGTTACTTGGCAGCGGGTAATTGAAAAATGTCTAAATGTAAAGAAGAAGAAGCTGTACTGAGTGTTTTGTAGTCTTGGATATAGCCTACAACTTAGTGAATAGGGAGAAGCTCTCGAACACTTTAATTGAGTGTAGAGTAAATAAATGTCTAGTAAATTGAATAAGGGCTGTATATTAGAGTAACTAAGCCTGTGCCAGGGCGAGAGAGGGAGGCTTGAGTGAATACTTCAAAACAGAGCAGGGAGGTAGACAAAGCTGCGTGATGTCATCGTGACTATTTTATTGTATTCATGAATAAGTATGTTAGACAAGCGTGTACTGATGCAATGGTACAATGGTTAGTGACATGAATGCACAAGTTCTGTTGTTTGCTGATGATAGAGTGTTACTTAGCAAAAATGTGAGAGAACTACAAATAATGTTGATGAAGTTTGATGAAATCTGTAAGAGCGTGGATCTAAAGCTAAACGCGAGAAAAACAATGGTAGTAGTATTTAATCGTGAAAATGAAACAAAGGGTAGTCCGTTTACCCTGCACGATGAGGTTGTTGAGCACGTTGATGAATTTGTGTATTTCAATAGAATGTTCTCTGCAGATGGTAGAATTGATGGTGAAATTGAGCGGAGTGTCAATAGAAGGAAAGAGCCATTATTAAAAATGAGAGTATGAGCATATCAGCAAAGCAAGCGTTATACAATTGCGTGTTTGTCTCGTCAGTACTCTATGGAATTGAGAAAAGCACGATAGATAATTTTTTGCGAAGCGTATGCGATAAAACGAGAATAGATAATGAGGAACAAGTGGATAATTAATGGTGGGTGTGGAAAAGACGATGGTAGATCTGTATGAAAGAATTACACTTTGTTGGTTTGGTCAAATTTAAAGAATGGACGAGGTACGAACAGCAAGCAGATATATGTAGGTGAAGTTAGGGATAAGATTGGGTGTTGCAGACCTCGAAGGTTGTGGTTGCATGCAGTATAAATGACGATTAATAAGCGAAAGATAAGGAGTTTTAGAAGCAAAAGAACGTGTCAGAACCAGTGCTTGAATCTTGCGGAAACGAAAAAGGAATGCAAGCAGTACAATATGGAGAAGAATTATAATTCTATAAAAAAATTAATTATAATTAATTAAAAATATACTTTTTGGGAAAATGAAATAAAACGACAATCTCTTACAACATCAAATCTCTACTACTCGCAGACTATAACTCTTGTATCAAAGTGCCTGCTTTCAAATAGTCTCAAATGTTTGTAACAAAAAAAAATATTTTCCTTATGGTAGGTTCCTAGAGATCATCTGTTACACTAAAAGTAAACATTTAAAATTATACCCTTTTATTTTATTTTTCATTATCTTTTAACAATACATTTTAAATCTTTAAAAATTAAACACATATTTACATTGTATCCTTTTTTGTAATGTATGCAATCATTGGTGATCGAGGTAACAAAATTTTACACTGAGATACTTTGTGTTATTTGTTTTGCCTAAAATTAAAAAAAAAAAGATGTAACTTACGATAACTATTTGTTTTATACCTCTTTAAAATGCGCCAAAATGAGCGTATACTTGTCATACGCGTGGGCTCCATGCCCGATTCCGTCCGTCTGGTTTTTATTCATCAAACAACCCGGGTTCGCGTTAAACATTTTACTTATCACTGTTTGGTCTGTATCCGGCTCAGTCAGTCCGGGTTTCACTTTTCGATTCTGTGCCCGTGTTCAGGTTTTACTCATACCCTCTATCTGTAAAAGCAATAGGAAAAGGTCACATGTTTGATTTCCTCCTGAAGGGGGAGGGCGGGCCGCATGAGCTTTCCAAGCTCCTTCAGCCACAATCATGGATTCCCAACATGGTGGGATTAAGGATAGGAGCGGTCAGGTTAGGATCGGAAGGAACGGAGTTAGAGTTCTGAGAGGGAAAATACTTCCTCAGCATTCGCCTAAATATCCGCACATGGTGTGCGTTTACGCAGTGATCATGCCGCTATATGTGTATGAGCAAAACCCCTGAAAGAACCTGATGTAGGGTAGACGGTAACGGGAATCGAACCCATTACCTCTCTACCTATAACTGATACACAACACACACTAAACACACTTGATGTATTTGACGCAAATAATGTATGGAACAATATAATAGTGGAAAAATAACTAATTACATAATTATTACAATAAGTTTCTAAATCTAAAGCATCTATGGCGTAATGTAATTTAAGTAAATTATATTGATGAATGAAGTAACGCTCCTGCACTGGATGGGACAGTTTGTCCTTGCGTTGTTCCATCTAAGCTATTTGCTTTACTTCGCAAAATAGACTGGAATAAAATATGAATTTTTTTTGACTGCATTGCATACTTCGGGATTGTAAAAGTGTACAGTAGTGGATTGATTGAAGAGTTAATTGGCAAAACAAACACAACTAACCAAGCATGTAAATCACCTGTAACAAAGTGTTTTTTATTAAGAATTACTAATTTTTTTTTACTTGGAATATCTTTTCCTAATAAAACCAAAACGTTTGTCATGACTATAGGAAACCAGCAACAACCATTTGTGAAAACTATGAAAAAAAACCGTATCGCAAATTCGTAATCTTTTTTTGGAAGAGTCGTGGCATTTCGTGTTTTTGAAATACTTATAAACATAACGCAGTAAACTATCGCGACAATAATTAAGCTGAAATAAAGTTTATTCAGGAACGTGTTCAGGCTGCAAAAACTTACCTAATAAAATTGACACCAAGTACTATAAAGACGGAATATTTCCATCCTAAAAAAAAACGGTCACTTATATGTAATGGTAGACATAACGCATTTAATCCATAAAATCTTGTGGTCGAATAGTACTGTAAAACTAATCAATAGTTAAGGTGATAGTTGTTATTAATATAACACTCACCTGGTATCACAGCTAATCCAATTCCTAATATCCAAATAGAACATAAAATAGGAGTACTTTTTTTTACGTCCATTGAAGAAAAACGTCCAAATGGTATCGCTATAATCAAAAATCTCTCAACTGACATAAATACCAATAAAAGTACAGAAACTTCCGAAGAAACCATCGCTAATACCCCTGCCACCGTACAAGTCCAAGATGACATCCAATCGTATGCCATTTTGTTATAAATGTTCCGAAATTTTAAGTCATAACTTGCAATTATCATCATGTAGATACCCATCAAGAAGTCACTAACTAGAAGGTATATATCTATAAATTAAAAAAAAAGCAACCGGAGAGCTTACCAGCTAAATTCTTAATGAACAAACTTAGCACCTTGTTTTCATCTTTAGACGTGTGTCTTTTATAAATCACCATTACATTTCCAGTGCATGTCAAGAAACAAGTTAACCACACTGCATAACGCAAAATTGGTTTTGACAACAGTTGATCCGTGGAAGATATCCCTTTAAAAGTGTAACATTACGTAAACTTGGAATGTTTTATAAGAAAGGAATGAGAAATTTTGTGGTCTTGATAAAAGAAGTAGGTATATTTTGTGTGTGTGGATCTTCAAAACTTAAACTTTAACACAAAAGAATTGAACCGGACGACACGGAAAACTTATCCACATTCTATTATTTGAGTTGAATTAACAAAATTTGAACGCAAATAAATAGAAAATAAAACCCACCGCCTAACTTCTAACCTCGTTGCTCTATCACCACTAAAAACTACTGCAGTCTAGAAAATAAGGTATAAAACATTTACACCATAACTGAATTTAATCACTTTTAAAGTTTTCTGGTCATTGCAGCTTAAAGACAATTCCCCAAAAATCAGTGAGACTTACACACGCCAGCGCACGCACAACACGCACACAACACCCCCACACACACACACACACACACGCACACACACGCACGCACCACCACGCACGCACACACACACCCACACACGCACACACACAACACACACACACACACACACACAAATACACACACACACACACAGATATATATATATATATATATATATATATATATATATATATATATATATATATATATATATATATGTCGATGGCAACCACGCAGTCACGAACAAAAGAGAAACGAGAAGAAAAGGAGAGAGTAGAAGTGAACGTGAATGTATTAGCACAAAGACCAATAACCAAAACATCTACCGAGAAAGACAGCATATAAATACCGCCGACAATAATCGAGGACCTCAGTTCAGTTCGAGTTACCAGGAGCAGAAACACACAAATACACACACCTACACGAACACACACACACATAAAACGCATACAAGCACGCAAGCACATAGAGACACATACACGTACTCACACCTCCCAACACACATCCCACAATCCACACACTCAAACAACACACCCACACACACACAGACAAACACCTCACACACTCACACTCACAACCACACACACACACACACACACACCACACACTCACACCTCACACTCACACCTCCACACTCACACCTCACACACTCACATCACCCACACACTCACACCACACACACACACACACACACCTCACACTCACCTCACACACCACACTCACACACTCACACACTCCACACTCACACTCACACTCACACACTCCACACACACACACACACACACACACACACACTACACACACTCCACACACCACTCACACTCCACACACTTCCACACTCACACTCACCTCCACACTCACACACTCCACACTCACACACCCACACCTCACACTCACACATCACACACTCACACCTCACACACCTCACCTCCACACTCCACACCTCCACCTCACACCTCCACCTCACACACTCACACACCACTCACTCCACACCTCCACCTCACACTCACACACTCACACACTCCACACTCACACCTCCCCTCACACACTCACCACCACCTCCACACTCACACACTCACACCTCACACACTCACACTCACTCACACACTCACACACTCACACACTACACACTCACACTCACACCTCCACACACTCACACACTCACACTCACACTCACACACTCCACACACCTCACACCTCACACCTCCACACACATCACACTCACACACACCACACACACACACACACTACACACTCACACACTACACACTCACACCACATCACACACCACACACACACACACACTCACACACTCCACACTCACCACCTCACACACACTCACACACACACACTCACACACTCACACACTCCACACACTCACCTCCACCTCCACCTCACACACTCCACACCTCACACTCACACACTCCCACACTCCACACCTCACACCTCACACTCACACACTCCACACTCACACTCCACACACTCACACACACACACACTCCCACACTCACCACCTCCACACACTCCACACTCACCACTCACACACTCACACACTCACACACTCCCACCTCACACACTCCCACACACACTCACCTCACACACTCCACACTCCCACCACACTCACACACTCACACCATCACACCTACACCCACACTCACACACTCACACACTCACACTCCACACTCACACACTCCCACACTCCACACTCACACACTCACACCACACATCACACTCCACACACTCACACACTCACACACTCACACACTCACACACTCCACCTCACACACTCACACACTCACACACTCACACACTCACACACTCCACCTCACTACCTCACACACTCACACACCCACCACTCACACTCACACACTCACACACTCACCTCACACACTCCACACTCCACTCACTCACCTCACACACTCACACTCACACTCACCCCACCACCACACTCACACCTCACACACTCACACTCCCACACACACACACACACTCACACACTCACACACTCACACACTCACACACTCACACACACACATCCACATACGACACTCGTACATCGCACACTCCGACACCAACACATACACCCTCCTGCACACTCACCACGCCACCACCACACACACACACACACACACACACACACCACCAACATACACTCACACACACACACACACACACACACACACCCCTCCCCACACACACACACACACACACACACCACCACGCACCACACATCGCACACACACGCGCACCACACCACGCACACACACACACACACACACTCACACACACACACACACACACACACACACACACACACACACACACACACACACACACACACACACACACACATACACACACGAATATGTTACTTGTGTCAGGTGAGTTGGAATAGCAAATATTTCTGCACTATAACCAATCATGATTAGTGATATATGAAGATTGAATCCAATTAGAGTTAACATTGATATCCTACAAAACAGAGATATCGCAAGATAAAAGTTAGACTGAAGATGGTCTACTTTGAAACAAAAGTAATCGTTGTAGTCTTGAAGATAATTGTCTTAGGGGACATGGAAGGAGTAGTGAAATATCACAAATTTAAGACCAAAGGTTTGGAACCAAATCACGTTGAAATTGGGCGTTGTCCCTTCGGACAGCCGGAATTACGATAACGATAAGAAAAGTGTGGGCGGTCGTCCTAAACGAGCTCCGAAGATCGGCGAACCAATGTTAAGGGACTCAAGGTAAGGAGGATGGTACCTACCGGGATCGCATGGGATATACATGCCTTCCACCATTAGTTCCAACTCATTATTTATGTAAAAAATTGCATTCATTGTTCCTGCTAATTCATAAGAGTTGTATCTCAACACCAGGATGACCGACTTGAACGGAATGGGATGATTTTGATGGATAATGAAAAATATTCAAATGATCATAAGAAACAAGAGGATATTTTTAAATTTCATCAAAATTGGATTTTTAAAAAAGTTATGGAAGGCGCATGATAATACGTTTTTCCTTAAATTTATATAAAATTTGACTAAACATGGTGCGTTGCTTTGGTACGGCTCGTAAGAAATCATAATATATTTGAAGAACGACAAAAATTTTTTAATATGCGTCCAGGAGGGGACGAATTCGACGGCAAAAATAAATCCACCCCTTTCCCTTTGGGGGTGGTATTGGTGGTATGTCTTGGGTTTTTTTTGGGGGCACCCCCCCTTTTTTTTTTTAAAAAAGGGGGGGGGGGGTTTAAAAACCCAAAAAAAACAAAAAATTTTTTCCCCAGGGTTTAAAAGGGAGGCCGAGGGGGCCCCCCCAAAAAAATTTTTTTTTTTCCCCCCCCAAAAAAAAAAACCCCCCCCCAAAAAAAAAAATTTAAAAATGTTAAATTTGCAGGGGGTTGGTTTGTATTTTTTTTGGTTGTTTTTGGTTATTTAAATTTTAACTTTTATTATTGGTTAAGGGTTTAAAGGTTGGGTGGAGGGTTTGGTTTTTTGGATTTGTGGGTTTTGGTTTTGTTTGGGGGGTGGTGTTTTTTTGGGGGTTTGGTGTTGATTGGGGTTGTTTGGGGGTTGTGTGGTGTGGGGGTGGTTGGGGTGGTTTGGGGTGTTGGGGGTGGGTGGAGGTGGTTTTCCGGGGTTGCATGGGGTTTGTTTTTTTTTTTTTGTTTGTTTTGTTTGTTTTGGTTGTTTGGTTGGTTGGGTGGGTTTTTGTGGTTGTTTTGTTGCGGGGTTTTTTTTTCAAATTTGGTTTTTGTTTGGGGGTTTGTTTTTTTTAAAAATTTTTTCAAAAATTTTCTTTTTTTTCGTATAATTTTTGAAGACAAAATTTTTTTCCCCGGGGTTTTGAGCAAAATTTGTTTGGGTTTGGGTTTTGATTTTTGTTTTATTTTTTATCAATTTGTTTTTGTTTGTTTCAAAATTTTTTTTTTTGTTTTTGTTTGGGTTTGGTGTTGGGGTTATTTTTTTTTTTATCTTTTTTTTTGGGGGCCCGTGGTTTTTTTTTGGTTTTTGTGTTTTTGGGGTTTTGGGGTGTTTTTTGGTGGGGGGGGGTGTTTGTTTTTTCCCGGGGTTTGTTTTTTGGCTTGTTTTGAGGGATGCTTTTTTTTGGGGGGTTTTTTTGGGTTTTTGGTTTTTTGTTTTTTTTGTTTGTGTTTTTTTTGGGTTTTTTTTTTTGTTTTTTTTTTGTTTTGGTTTTGTTTTTTATTTTAGCTTAATGTTTGCTTTTGCTATTTTTTGTTTTGAGGCCTGTTTTGTTCGGCTTTTTTATTTATGGTTTTGGTTGTGTGGTTTTTTGTTGTGTTTTTTTTTTTTGTTGTTTTTTTTTTTGGTTTTTGGGTTTGTTTGGGTTTTGGTTTGGTGTTGGTGGGGTTTTTTGTTGTTTTTGGTTGGTTTGTGGTGGGGTTTTTTTTCCATTTTCTTGGGGGGTTGTTTGTGTTTTCGTTTAGTTGTTTTGGGTGGGTGTTTTTTTTTTTGGGTTTTGTTTTTAAACAGGTTGTTGTGGGGTTTTTTTTGTTTTTTTTTTTTTTTTTTTTTTTTTATTTTATTAATTTTTGTCATTTTCGTAAAGCTTTTTTTTAAAAATTTTTACGAAAAATTTTTTTTTTTTTTGGGTTAAAATGTGTTTTTGTTTTTTGTTTTTGTTTTTTTTGGAAAATTTTGCCGTTTAAATTTGTTTTTGTTTTTTTTTTTATTTTTTGACTTTTTTGGGGTTGGTCATTTTTGTTTTTTTTGGGGGTTGGTTTTCTTTATTTTAAACTTTTCCAAAACCCTTTTGGGATAGCGTGTTTTTTTAACCGGCTTTTGTTTTTGGCCCGGTTTTTGGGGGGTTTTTTATTTTAATTTTGAAAATTTTTTATTTTTTAACTTGTTTAAAATTTAAATCGTAACTTCAAAATTACTTGGGAAAAAAATTTTTTTTTTTTTTTCTTGAAATTTTTTTTTTTAAAAACAAAAGGGTTTTTTTAAAAATTGGAAAACCGAATAGGACCCTTTATTTATCCTTTTTAACCTTTTCACTTGTACCCAAATTTTTTAAAAATTTTAATTTAAATGGTCTTTTTTAAGTTTTTATGGCGTTTAATTTTCCAAAATTTGTTTTAAAATAATAAAATCTTTTGGGTGTATAAAGTTTTTACCCAATTTAAAAAAGGGGTTTTTTGTTTAATTGGGTTTCTTAGGAAGGTTTTTAATTTCTACCCCTTTGGAAAATTTCGTAACTCTTTTCAGGGATCAAAGGTATATTTTTGAAAAGTTTAAAATTCCCAAAATTTTCGAATTTTTAATCATTTTTAAAATTTTTTTTTCTTTGTTTAAAATTTTTTTTTAAAAAAAGTTAATTTTCCTTTTTTTTGCCCATTGATTTTCAAAAATTTTTTTTTAAATTTTTCACCCTTGAAGAAGGGTTTTTTATTCCAAAATTTGGGATAAAAATTCACTTTAAATTAGAGTTGAAATTTTTCGTTTACAATGCTTTTAAAGGGTTTTGTTAATTGGGTTTTCAAGTTTTAAAACCCTTCATCTTTGTTTCAAAATTTTTTTGGGTTTTGTTTTTAATGCCCAGGTTTTTTTTCTTGTTTTGTTCGTGCATTTTTTATTTTTTAATGATTTTTTTAACCAAATTTTGGGTTTTTTTAAAATTTTTCCCTTCATGAGTTTTGTTTTGATTTTAACCCAAATTTGTTTCTCAGGAAGAAAGGGTCTTCTTTGAAAGTTTTGCCCCTAATTTTTTAGCAAAATTTTTCGATTTTTTTAACCAACTTGCCATGGGCTTTTTTTAACTTTTTCCAAAAAAATTGCCATTTTTTTTCATTGAATTGAATTTTGGTTTTAAAGCCATTCCCAAAACCCTTTTTTTTTTTAAAAACAAATTTTTTTTGTTTTTTAAAGTTTTTAAAAAAGGGATATCCTTTTTTCCTTTTAAATTTCTGAAATCTATTTGGTTTATTACAAAGAAAAATTTTACGTTGTAAAAACTTAAATTTTTCGAAATTTTTTTTAAAAATTTTTTTAATTGTTAAACGGGTTTTTTTGTTTCCTGGTTTTTTTTTTGGGTTTTTGTTGCCCTTTGGGTGGTTTTTTTGTGTTTTGCTTCTTGTGGGTTTCAATTTTTTCTGTTTAAATTTTTTTGGGGAAAGGTTTTTCACGCCTTTTGTTGTCAAATTTTTTTTGTAGTTTTTTTTGGGTTTTTTGGGTTGTTTTTTTTTGTTTTTTTTGTTCTTTTTGGGTTTTCAGGGGGTTTTTTTGTGTTTTTGTTTTTTTTTGTGTTTTTGTTTTTTTTTAAATTTCGCTTCATTTTTGTTTTTTTTTGCCAAATGGTTTTCCGGGGCCTTTTGTGTGGTTTTGTAAATTTGTTGTGTTTTTTTTTTTTTTTTTTTGGTTTTTTTTTTTCCTTTTTTGTTGCCCTTTTTTTTTTTTGTTTGGTTTTAAATTTGTGTGTATTTTTTGGGTTTTTAAATTTTATTTTGTTTTTTTGTTTTTTTGTTCTTTGTTGTTTTTTTTTGTTTTTTGTGGTTTTTATGTTTTGAGCAAGTTAGTGTTTTTGTCGTTGAGGTTTTTTTTTAGCGGGTGTGTTTTTTGGGCGGGTTGTGGGTGTGTGGTGTGTGTGTGTGTGTGTGTGTGTGTGTTGTTTGGTGTGTGTGTGTGTTATATGTTTGTTTGGTGTTTTTTGGGTGTGTGTGGTTGTTTATGTTTGTGTGGTTGTGTGTGGTTTGTGTGTGGGTGTGTGTGTGTGGGTTGTGTGTGTGTGGTGGTGTGGTGTGTGTGTGTGTGTGTGTGGTGTGTTTTTGTGTGTGTGTGGTGGGTGTACTGTGTTTGGGTGTGGGTGTGGTGTGATGTTGGTTTATGGTGTTTGTTTTTGGGCAGGTGTGTTTGTTTTGGGGTGTGTGTGTGGTGTTGTGGTGTGTTGTTGTGTGTGTGTGTTTGTGGTGGTGTGTGTGTGTGTTTTGTGTGGTGTGGGTGTGGTGTTGTTTTGGGTGTTGTTTGTGTGTTTCAGGTGTGTGTGTGTTGTTGGGTGGTGTGTGTGTGTGTGTGTGTGTGTTTGTGTTGTGTGTGTGTGTTTGGTGGTGTGTGTTATGGTTGTGTGTTGTTTGGGTTTGTTTTGGAGGTGTGTTGGGGTGTGTTTGTGTTTGTGTGTGGGTGGTGGGTGTGTTGTTTTTGGGGTGTTTGGCAAGTGTGTGGTTGTGTGTATGGGTTTGTTTTTTTTTGGGGGCGTGTGTTTGTTTGGGTGTGTGTGTGGTGTGTTGTGTTGTTGTGTGTGTGTGTGTGTGTGTGTGTTGTGTTGTGTGTGTATATTTTTGGGTGTGTGTGTGGTGTGTGTTGGTGTTTGTGGGTGTGTGGGGGTGTGTGTGTTGCAGTGTTTGTGTGTTGTGTGTGTGGTGGTGGTGGGTGTGTGTTTTGTGGGTTGTTGTTTGTGCGTGGGTGGGGACGTGTGTTTGGGGGTGCGGGTGTGGGTGTGTGTTTGTGGTTGGGTGTTTGATTTTTTGGGGGGGTGGTTGTTGGGGGGTGTGTGTGGTGTTGTGGTGTTGTTTGTTGTGTGTGTGTGGTGGGTGGTGTGTTGTTTGGGTGTGGGTGTGTGTGTGGTTGGGTGTTTATTTTGGGGCGTGTTTTTGGGTGTGTGTGTGTGGGTTGGTGTTGTGTTGTGTGTGGTGTGTGTGTGTGTTTTGTGTGTGTGTTGTGTGGTGTGTTGGTGTGTGTGTGGGTGTGTGTGGGCCAGTGTGTGTGTGGGTGTGTGTTTGTGTGTGTGTGTGTTTGGGGCTGGGTGGGGTTGGGTGTGTTTGGGTGTGCGGGGTGGGTGAGTGTTTTAGGTGTGTGGTATGGTGTTTTTTTTGGCGGGTGTGTGTGTGGGTGTTGTGTTGTGTTGTTGTGTGTGTGTGTGTGTGTGTGTGTGTGTGTTGGTTTGTGTGTGTGTGTGTTGTTTGTGGGTGTGTGTGTGTGTGGGGTGTGTGTGTTGTGGTGGGTGGGTGTGTGTTTGAGCGTGTGCCAAGGTAGTGTGCATGTTTGTGGGTGATTTTGTTTATTTTGAGCGGGTGTGTTTTTTTGGGGTGTGTGTGTGGTGTTGTGTATGTGTTTGTCTGTGTGTGTGTGTGTGTGTGTGTGTGTGTGTTGGGTTTGTGGGTGTGTGTGTGTTGTGGTTTGTGTTTGTTCTGTGTCTGTGTCTGTGTTTTTCTGTGTTGTGTTGTGTGTGTGTGTGTGTGTGTGTGT